>PVLC010020408.1:0-29321 GCA_004027655.1 Graphiurus murinus | reverse complement strand
GGCTTTTAAAGCTGCGCAGGGCCTAAGCCACGAGGCATCTCATACAGCTCTCACCTGGGCCGGCCATGAGTCGGGCGTGCTGGTGCATGCGCTCTGGCGTGGCACAGCCCCGGGATGTTATTCACCTGTAGCTGCTTCTGGCACTCTGCCAGGCGCCATCTAGAGGCGAGGTCCAGCTGGCCAGTCTAGGCCCCCGACAGAACCCTGTCCATTTTATGGCATTGCCTTGGGTCCAGATACAATACACATATAAAACACAAAGAAGATATTGCATGAGAACCTTGTATAGGCTGGTGACCTGGAGGTTCAGCCAACAGTGAGCTGTGATAAAGATAAAGCAGAAGTATGATATGTAAGAGCAGAGTTCATGGTCTCACCCTGCTAGAGATGCTGTGACTACACATGGATATTTTGCTCAACTGTATCACAGTTAAAGAGGGACATTAAGAATCTTGAACCTGTTCATGGCAGGAACAATACTCTACACTATTGGGAAAAGTGATGGAAGCAAGAAAACAGCTTATTTGGAGAACATTGATACAACAAGACATGCTAGCCATCTTCAAATACAAAAGCAGTTCTGCGAAAGAAATGAGATTTACTCTCAGTGGCTTGAAAACGTAGAACCACAAGAAAACTACAACTAGGACAATTTTAAGCTCAATTAAAAGGACCATTTTATAATAACGAAACCCATCAGAGATGGAATAACTTACCACAGAGGGGAGGAGTGACCTATTGCTGTGTAAACAGGGACTGGATGACCTCTTAACCAACAGTATCTTTGTATATTCAATAATACTTGAGAAAAGAGTCAGAGTCAAGCATCAAATGCATAATTAGAATACACAAACTCAAAGTTTCCTTCCTAACTGAAGATGCCATGAGTCTGGTATATTCTGAGAAAATAATCACAACCTCATTATTATTACAAGCAACAACAAAATCTAAATCTATTTTTGCTCCCTAGAGGAACACTGTCCCACACGGTAGTCACTAACCTGATATGGCTACTGAGCACTTGAAATGTAGCTGACCTAATTTGAGATATGCTGCAGATTAAAAAAATGTAGAGCAACTTTAATGATTCTTTATATGTATTACACTTTGAAATAATATTTGGGAAATATTGTACTAAGTAAAATCTATTAAAATCAATTTTACTTCTTTTTCTTTTTCTTTTTTTTTTTTTTTTTTTTTGAAACAGGATCTCACTAAGTTGCTGTGGCTGGCCCTGAACCTGAGATCCTCCTGTCTAAACCTCCCAAGTATTGTAATTGAAGTCATGTGCCACTCTGCCTGGCTCTTTTTATTTTTATTTTTATTTTTTAGTGTGCTTACTAGCAGCATTAAGATTACCTATGTGATTGGCCAGAAAAAGAGTCTGTCATTCTCAGCCTGGCCCACCTGGTCTTGGGATAGAGCTTCTCTCAGGTTCCTCCACACTCACAGGACAGGTTTGGGACCTTTAAGAAACCCAGGCCATAGAACTCAGTAGCCAGGGCCTTGCACCAAACCTAACTATAAACCATAACAGGGAACAAACTGTGCTGAACTCAGAAACGAGCCCAAATAGATCAAAAGGTTTTAATTTCCTAAAGTACTCAGCTGAAATACAACCAAGAAATGTCTCCAAATTAGAACTGAACTTACCTACATATTTCCTAAAACTAGTGAACAACTATATCACATGGAGCCAACATTAATTGGATTCAGGGCCTTGCTTGTAACCTAGTACAAAATATTTACCAACCCTGTGTATTTTGGCTCCTGGCATAGAGACCGCTTTTATAGCAAAATGAGGCGAGTCAGCACTCTTTTCTACTAAGCAAGCATAAATGGGTGTTGCCTGTTCACAAGTAGGTGGAATTACCATATTAAGAACAGCTGCATTAAGACAATCTGAACAGTAGGGGTGACCTTTGCACATGCGGTCAGGCTTCAAGGTCAAAGGCTTTGAGGTTGAAGGGCACAGCACTGGGGTCAGAGGACCTGTGCTTGAGTTGCCATTCTTCCTGCTGACTTCTGTCAAACCCTATGCAAGTTAGGTAATTCTCCTAAAGACTCAGTTCCCTTATCCATAAAGTAGACAACACGACCTGCTTCAGATCTTCACATAGTTACCTGGAAGATTTAACAATTGAACATGTGTGTATGCACACGGCACTTAGTATTCTGAATCATCATCATCTTCTTCTTCTTCAATTAGACTCTGAGCTCCTTAGCATTAGGGCTGTGTCTTCATTCAGTCATCACTCAATAATTGTTTATTGGAGGCTGACTGTGTGCCAGCCCTATCCTGGATGCCAGACTTTTAGAAAAGGCAAGTCTCTAAGTTCTTGGAGTTTATATTCAACTAGGAAATCATACATAAATTAGTTAATGCATATATAATTTTAGCAATGACAAGAGCCAAGAAGGAAGGCAGAGCAGGATGAGGGAGCAGGGGCTGGCCCAGGGGAGGGTGAGAGAGGTTATTTTCAGTGCGGATGCCAGGGTGGCCTCGCCAAGCAGAGATTTGAATGAGGTGAAGGAAACAGCTGGGGAAGGTCTGAAGCAAGCATGTTCCAGGAAAAGCAAGCCACAGCTGCACAGGGGAAAGAGTTTGGTCCTTTGAAGAACAGCAAAATCAACAGTCATTGAAGCAAATTGGGCAAGGTAGGAAATACTATCAAACTGCTGGTTTTGGTGAGATGGAAATCGTTGATTACCTTGATCAGAGCATTTTCAACAGAGTTTGGAGACATAAATGTGACTGGAGTGGGTTCAAGGGAACATAGGATGCTAAGAGTTAAGAGACAGATAAAATATATTATATAATACACTGTTTTGAAGAGCTCTGATATAAACAGAGGCAGAGAAATGGGTCAAGAACTAAAGTGTAAGATGCTGAGGAGAACTGTCCATCAATGAGAAAAATTCTGCAGAGAAGGAAGAACTGTTGAGAGAGGAGACAATTTCAGAATGACTGCAGAACATATGACAGAAGAGCCAGCACATGGGCCCTGCAGCAGCAGATACTCTTTCTCCCTCTAGCAGGAAAGTGGGTGAATACCTGGGTTTGAATACAGGCAGTGTGGTCAGTTCGGTGATAGATACCTGAGAGAACTGCGATTGCTCTCAGAATCTAGGGAGCACTCACAGGGAGGAGGAACTCTTGGAGGAAATGGTTGCCATCTTACTTCCTGCACTAGAAGCAGAGCCTACACAAAGCTTCTCAGACATCCCTGTTGACTACCCCAAAGAGTTTCAGCTACATGATCCCCAGGAAGAGAAGACACTACTTCTCTTCCAGCTTTATTTCCCCCTCTCCATCTTCTAATTCTCTCTTGCACCTGCTGGGCTTTGGCCATGCTGTCAACATTTCACTTCAGATCAACAAACATTTTTTTTTGCAGTACTGGGATTGAACCCAGGGGCATTCTACCTCCAAGCTACACTTCCAGCCCTATTTTTATTCCTTATTTTGAACCAGGGTCTCACTAAGTTGTGGAAGGCCTCACTAAGTATCTGAGGCTGGCCACGAACCTGTGATCCTCCTGTCTCAGTCTCCCAAATACTGGGACTACAAGTGTGCACCATCAACAAACATGTATTAAATGCTTGTTCTGTAATATACCTGTGCAAGGTATAGCATGTGGAATTGAATTCATCAACACAGTCACAGATCTGAGGAGGTCACCCTCTTGTCCAGTTATCTGAAAAGTCAAGAATTGATTATAGTCCTGAGGATAAGGGCTTTGATGAAAGCCCAACAAGGATGCCTTAGCCATTTGAGGTATCACAGAAGACTATAGCTTCCATGAGTCTCCATGTCCCCAAAGTTTATCTACGGTCATCTTAATTATTCGTGTGTGGGTGGTGTGTGTGTGTGGGGGGGGTTACTGCAGATTGAACACAGGGGCATTCTACCACTTTTTAGTTTTTGTTTTGAAATGATCTTGCTAGGTTGCTGAAAGTATCTCTAAGTTAAAGTCACTTTTTCTTTTGTGCCAGGCATTGAACCCAGGGGCATTCTACCTCCAAGCTACACCACTAGCCCTTTTTATTTCTTATTTTAAAACAGAGTCTTACTAAGTTGCTAAGGGTCTTGCTAAGTTGCTAAAGCTGGCCATGAACCTGTGATCCTTCTGTCTCAGCCTCCCAAGTACTGGGATTACAGGTGTGTGCCGCTGCACCTGGCTTGTCCTGGCTTTTTAAAAGACATGGAATGGTGTCTCCTTTAGCAGCCCAGTGTCATGCACTCCTCTCAGAAGAAGTGTCACTGGTGTCAGCAATTTGAGTCCAAGACAGAACTATAGATAAAGGAGAGTTCGCAGTTCCCACTGGGTTTTTTTCCTCCTGGCTACAGATCGCAGGAGAGTGTTAAGGATTGGGGGCTGAGGCACGGGTTGAGTGGGATAAGAAGAAGAGATCAGGGTCAGGATGTGTGCAGATCTGTGCGCTCTGCTGAGTATTCAAGTTTTATTTAAAATTCTTGAATCCAGCAAAGAACTAGAGCTGCTGTCCCGTGGGGGAAGCCGTGGGCAAAGCAAACATGCCTTCTAGCACATTCACTTGAGGGAGAACAAGGGCCAGGGTTGTAGGGCTGTTTTGCAGGACAAACTGCCAGCCTGAGCAAGGGAAACAACAGGCCAGAGATTCGCAGAGTTCTATGGGGAGCATCACAGAAAGGCTCTGGATTGTGTTTTGCTCAAAGCCATAGGGAACATTTGCTGCATTCCCTTAGGGCTATAATTCTAAAAACACTGCATAAGAAGGTCCACATACATCCTTGTAATGCAATCCACAACGACTCAACAGTATGTCCTGCCAGCCTCCTGCTCCACGTAAGAAAGGCAGTTTCGACTGAGTACGGTAGGGAAGATTTATTTTCTTATTAGTCACCTTTTCCTCTCTTGCCTTGCCTTATCCTACCTGGGAAACAAATGCCCCAGAGAAAAACCCATAGGCTTGAGAAGTTAAGAATAAAAAATACTATGGAAAAAAACTTCCCCAGGTCCAGCTCACTTTGAGATTAGAATAAGGGTACAGACATTTGGTATGCTGACTCTGCTATTATAGATTTGCTGGCAGTGAAAGACCAGGGCTGGGGGCCAAGGGTGAGCTCATGCAGTCATTTCTTTACCTTCACAAGAGTGGAGCTAAAACAGCATGCAATCCAAGTCACTTCACTAAATAGGCTGATAGCGTGAGGGTGAGCAAGCCCTTTTTTGAAACTATCGTTGCTTCTCACTGTTACCCTGATCTCAGCCTTTCTCCTCGCCCATAGGAATAGGATAAAAATTCTCATTCCATTCTTAGATTTAAAAAAATTATTGACTTTTTGGTACTGAGGATTGAACCCAAGGGCATTCTAACTCTGAGCTATACCCCCATCCCTTTTTATTTTTTATTTTGAAATAGGGTCTTGCTATGTTGCTGAGGATCTTGCTAAGTTGCTAAGTTGCATGGGACTATCCAATGGACAAGTATGCAAATCATACAATCCCACTTCTATTGTGTTTTGAAACAATCACTATTTCTATAACATCCAAGTAATCTATAGTCCCCACATTTGAGCCCCACTAAACTTGGAAAAGCCAGTCCATGAGTGCTAATTCCCACCAAGGACTGAAGGAGGCAGATGATGCTACCCATTTCCCATCACAGTCTCCATACCCAGAGCTGAAGTGCTTCTGCAATTCAATGCCAGAAAACAGGGACACAAAGTGAGAGCCACATCTTTTTTTCATATTCTTTTCTCTAGGAAGCCTTTGAGCATCCTGAAATTTGTGACTCTGTCCATCATGCTTCTCACACCCACCTCTCTGCGGCTTGGCTGAAGGTCTTTGTTTCTCTGCGACATCTCTCTGCCTGCTTTCCCCAGGGAAGGGCTGTCAATGTTGAGAACTTGGGAATTTAAGCTCAGGTACCTGGCACATAGAGCTATTCCCTAAATAACTATTGAGCAAATGATTGTATGAGTGCATGAACTGGTCATTTTGGATATTTGAAGGTAATGTTTACCTAAAGCCATATGAAGTTTGCTCTCCCTGAGATAGGGTGAAGTTACAAATAAAAATAATATAAAATTAGGCTTAAAGATAATAGATCAATTCTAGGCCAAGAAGAGCAACCTATAAGGTTGTCAAGTATGGGAAGTGACATGGAGGGTGCCCTGGCTATCCCCACACTCTTCTTTGATCTCCTTTTAAGAGTCTCAACATAGTTCTGAACTTTGACCTCCTCAGTATGCTCAGTTTTCTGTTCCTAGGGAAGACATCTGAGACTTGGTGGGAGTTAGAGTTTTTCAGAAGAATTAAATTTTCAATAAACATCTTAGCCCCAAAGCTTGTAGCTATGGGCTTCTTTTCTAGAGTTCCATGGTCTTCCCAAATATAATCATAGTTTCTACTCCATCCACTGAGGCAGAGCTATCGGATAGAGGCTAAGTATATCTCTGCCCTAAAGCTGTGCCTTTAGGAAGAGGCACAAGGCCTTGGCTCCCCACCTGTGTTGCTGGCCCTGTGAGATCCTGATTCCCATCTCTGTGGTATCCGGTCTGTCTGTAGAAGAACATGCAGACATTTCCCTCACTGTTTGACAAAGGCTCTTCACTCAGTGTCTGTACCTGTTCATGAATGAGAGCGATATCAGGTAGCCAGCTTAATGGGGTTTGGAATATACCTTTGGAGGTCCTTAAAGCCTCACTCATGATTATCTACTCAAACTTGGTCAACCTAGGCACAATCACTGTGCCCTGACCTTAGGTTGTTTGAAAATCTGGATTGGGGGACATAATGCAAATTAGAGAGAAAAAGCAACTATCAGCTTTCAACTATGAGCTGAAAGGGCTTTCCTATAGAAGCAAGTGTTGGTGCTGAGCACAGAGTTCTTCCAAGGTCAAGAGAGGTAAAGTGAGAGGCAGCTGCAGCTGATGATGGAGGAGCAGAAAATGACAGAATGCCTGGGCTAGTAGATGACTCAGGGATCTGGTCTAGTGACCATTTTGTGAAATGGTTGTGTGTTTTTTCGGTTACTGCCTATGCTCCATGAACTCTCCCTTTCTCTTCCCTTAATGATTTCTTGAGCACATTCCAAACCTCCTCAGATTCCATAATTACTCTTTTTTTTTTTTTAGAAAATAAAATGTCTTGTCTAGCCTGGTCTAAAATTCCATAACCAATTTACTCACTACCTCTTTCCCACATCTCCTGCATGGGCTGGGCCTCAGGTATTAGAAGTGGACCTGTATTCCATGTCTTTTCCTACTCGGACTCCCCAGAGAGTGGGAGAAAGAATGGTCAATGTCTGAGTCTTGGGTTCCTTTCCTACTTCTCTTTCCAGATCCTAACTTCTGAAGAATTTAAGACTGGTTGTGAGAGAAGGGGAGGCAGGGCCCATTGGGGTGCCCCTGGATTGAAGGATGGATTTTTTGTCAAACATAGTCTGGTTAATACTCTCTGCATGGCACAGATGTTCATACTTGCCCTCTGAGGACACATGCATGAGCTTCTGTGTGGCAGAATCTCTCTATAGCTCAGTGCCCTTTACAATCCAGGTACAAATATTTTTCTAATAAGAGAAGAGTACCATAGAGCCAGAATATAGTTCTGGACATGTTACTGGTGTTGGGCACTTTGGAGTATAGTGGCTAAAGTAACCAGTACTGGAACCAGAGACTGAGGTCCATTTCAGCTCTACTCCTTATTTAGCAACCCCGAGCCTCAGTTTACCCATTTATAAACTGGGAACAATGATACTTATCTCATAGAACTATAGTGAAGAGAACCATGGGTTCTTTGAACCTACTCTAACTAGTATATCAAACTCCCTTGTAGGAAAGATGTAAAAAATAAATGAGTAATGATATGGAATGCATCTAGAACAGTACATGAGACAAAGCAAGTACTCAAAATATATCAGTTATTGTTATTTAATATGCAAAGAAGGTGCTTTACTCAAAGCCCAATCCCTGATAACTATAGGAGCTAAGCAGAGGAAGGAATTTCTAGTATGGCACCTCCATGCTGAGGAGGGCATTCCTCTCTTTACTCTTTTGAGTGGTTTTAAACATTTCCTTGGCCTTTTCCAGTGTTTTTCCACCATGTACATGTGTCTTTGGATGTTTCAGCTTCCTTTGGTCTTCCTGTGAACTTGGGAGCCTAAGCAAGCCCAGGATGTGCTACTGCTGCCTTGTGAGCCAACACCATCCACTCCTGGCTGAGTTACCTCCCTTCAAAAACAGCCCACTGTTTACCCAGAGAGTAGAGTTCTGAGCAAAGCTGTTTATCCCATAGTCAGACTCCACAGGCTTCCACTCAGCAGGTTTTCTCACTGTCTGAAAGGTTAGGTACAGTCAGTCATAGGTTTTTCTATATTACCATCATCCATAAAGAATTAGACACATATCTTAGACAACTGATTTGTCAGCAGCCAGCCTTGTACTTTGAGTTGTTTTATGGATATAAATTAATACCACCTTACCTGCATTATCATATTCACATTCTTGGTGTGACCAAGAAGTACAATAGCCTTTTCATGGTCTGAACTCTGCCTACGACTCCTGCCTCGTCTCCCCTGAGCCCCAGTCAAAAAAAATTACAGATACCAAAGTCACTGGTACTCAGCATACCTCCAAGCCTTCACAAATGCTTCCCTTCCTTCTGGTGGAAACCTCCCCCCTTGCCTTACTCCATCCTTGACAGACATGATTCATTTTTCAGAACTCACTAGAGTACCACCCTCCCTAGGACCTCATAAGCTTTTCTGTCTATTTTTCCCAGTTACAAAAGGTACCCTTCTTTGGTTCTACTATACATTGTGTACCTATTACTAACTCATGTTTGGCTTATATTTTGTCTTTCCCAATAGACCATGAATTTCTCAGAGGTAAATATTTCATGTTCTATAACCGTTACTATAGAATCTATATCATAAAGGAAATAATTTAACCCTGAATGAATCTTCAAGATGGCTATCTAGGGTAACACTGATGGCTTGTAGATCAAAAAGCAAAAAATAAATAAAAATAATTGAAAAAAAAATCAACCCTGATTTCCACCATGGAACTCATTGATATGCCCCAGGTTTCAGGGCAAACAACTAAGCTTCCAAGCCATAGGGAAAGGCTTTGTGAAAAGATACAAATCTATAAGTAAATTCTCATGTAAAGCAAAAACTCCTTCCAGATGTCATCCTCATGGTCACCATCTGGATTGTTAGAAGAGGTTGTTAAAATGACCAATATGCAGCAATCTATTTTCAACACTATCTTCATGTCAAATGAAACATTCAAGCTGGCATGATAGCATACACCTATAATACCAGTATTTGGGAGGCTGAGAAAGGAGCATTGCAGGTTCAAGACCAGCCTCAGCAACTTAGTAAGACTCTCAACCACCTAGCAGGGTCCCGTTTCAAAACAAATAAATTAAAAAGTGGTTTGGGGGATGTAGCACAGAGGTAGAATGCCCATGGACTTAATTTCCAGTATGAAAATGATAATTTCACATTTAAAACAATGATAGAAACCACAGCTAACCAGACACACCAAGTCTGGCGTATACCAGGCATATTTATGCAAGAGTATATTTCTTTTTATTTCTTACCCAAGGACCTCTGCAAGGTATACTGCTCTATCTTTATGCTTCCTATTCACAAAAACATTTCATTAAGGTGACTTTCCCTACTTTACATTTATCCAAATGTTCTGCTATTGATGGGAGGCCTCTGAAAAAAGTTTCCTCCCGTTAATTGCAGCAAAATTAACTTGAGAGGAAGCTTTTCATATGCAATGCTATGAAGTAGGCATTTTCATGATCTCTATTTTTATAGATGTGGAAACTGAGGTTCACAGAAGAAAATTCTTGTTAAAGAACTAGTAAATAGACAATGTTGAAGAGTAATTATGCAAGTGATCTTTGGAATCAGATGATCCTGTGCTCAAATTTCTGTTTTTTCTGCTTATTAGCTATATGACCTTGAGCAAATTAATTTATCTTTCTGAGATTTTTGTTTCTTTAATTGTAAAGTTAATAATAGCAATGCCCACTTAACTAAAAATTAGTTGCTTATGTAAAGCATCTACCAGAATTATTCAAGAAGCACCTGAAAAAAAGCTATTACAAATCTTTAATAAGCTCAAAGATTTAAAGAAAAACATGAATATAATGAAAAGAGAAATGATATATATGGAAAGAGACAAGTGGAACTTTCAGGGATTAAAAAATGCAATATGCAAAATGAAATGTACCCTGGATAATGGGAATAACCAATTAGAACCTGAAAAAGAAAATGATAATAGACTTGAGAACATATACATAAACCTATGTAACATGAAACACAAGAAAAAATACACTAAGTAAATTATATCCTTAGAAAGCTAGGGAACAGTATCAAGCATTTGTGTAATATAATACATATAAATGTGGTTCTAGAAAAGGAGAGATAATTGAAGAAATAATCATGATGATGATTATGATAATAATAATAATTAATGTCTAAATACAAATAAAACTAAAAATCCACACATCTAAATCAAATAAACATAAGGGAAATTACACCAAAGTACCCCTGGTCAAGTTGCTGAAAACCAGATGGTATCAGTGGGAGCCTGAATTCCCAACCCTGCCCATCAGTAACAAGGAGCCCTACTCATCCCTCCTTCCTCCTCTGCTGAGTGTCAATAGAGGCCAAGTGCAGAGGCTGGACTTCCACCTTTACCAGGTGGTGACAAAACGACTTCCTCCTTCCCCACAGCACTGTGTCGGAAGAAGCCTACTACAACAGAAGTTTTTTTTAAAAGACCAAACCCTTGTGACATAACACCCAAAATGTTCAGATTTCAATTGGGAAATCACTTAAACCAAGAACTAGGGAATTTCACTTTGAATGAAAAAGATAATCAACAATTGCACTAAGAAGACACAGATGTTGGGATTATTTGCCAAGGATTTTTCTTTATATTTTTATTGGTGCATTATAGTCTCACATCATAGTGCAGCTCATACTGATAGTGACCCACATGCACACAGCACTTGGTGTATTTTCCCCCAGCTCCCTCCTCACTCCCCCTTTCCCTATACAAGATATTGAATTGATAAGAATTTTTAAGCAACCATCATACAATTCTTGGAACATCAAATACAAAAATGCATATGAAAGTGAAAAACTAGAAATTCTCAGCAAAAAAAAAATTACAGTAGTGATATAGAAGACATTAAGAAAACCAAATGAAAATGTTCAAACCCAAAATATTCAAAAACTGAAGAATAAAACTACCTCAGTGAATGGACCTAATACTAGAATGTAAAGGATAGAAAAAAGAACCAGTGAACTTGGAGATATAACAATAGAAATTTCTTAGTCTGAAAAAAGAAAATTCAAACTGAAAACAAAAATAAACATAGCCTCAGGGATATACAGGGCAATAACAAAAGATCTATACTGGTGTCCTTGGAGTCTCAGAGGGAAAGAGGGGGAAAAAGTATAAGACTGAAAAAATAATCAAGGAAATAATGACTAAAATTTCCCCAAATTTGGTAAAAAAAAAATTGAAACTCCAAAGTCTTGCAGATTAAAGATCCAAACAAGAAAAACACAAAGGAATTCATGCAAAAATACATGATAGTCAAACTTAAGAAAACTAAAGACAAAACAAAGACCTTGAAAGTAACTGGAGAAAATACACATTGCTCGGTTAAAATGACAGTAAATGACTCTTTAGAAAATCATGGGGTCAGAGAAAGTAGCAAAACTCTTTTCAAGCACAAAAAGAAAAGAAATTTTAAAGTAGAATTATATATCCAAGGAAAGCATCCTTCAGGAATTAAGGGGAAACCAAGGCATTCTCAGAAGGAAAACTGGCAATTATCATGAGCAGAAGCAGACCTGCCCTAAAAGAACAAAAGAAAGTTATCTAAACCCAATGGGAATTACAACAGAAGGATCCCTGTAATGTCAGGAGAAAAGAAAGAATGGTACAGCAAGATAGTATAAAGAGAAAATCCCCCACATTCTGAGAACAAATATCTAAGTTCACAAGGATATAGGATAAAAAGCAAAAGCACAATATTTTATTTTTATATACTAGCAACAAAGAAGTGGAAACCAAAAAATTTAAATGCAATACCATTTACAAATACTCTAAAATATAGGAGATACTAAGTGTAAATCTAATGAAACTTATATGCTGAAAATACAAAACACTGATAAAAGAAATTAAAAAATCCAAATAAGTGAAATGCTATTATGCCATGTTTATGGAATCCAAGATTGACTATAGTAAAACTATCATTGGTTTAGTATAATTCCTAGTAAAATCCTAGCAAAATTTTACAGACATAAATAAGATTATTCTAAAATTTATGTGAAAAGGCAAAAAATCTAATTTACTAAAATAATTCTTAAAAGAATATTAAAGAGTAGCAAAAAATAATGATGGACTGTGTGATGCTGACAGAAAGATACATAGGACAATGGAATAGAATAGAGAAACTAGAAATAATTTCCACACAAATAAGCTTAGTTGATTTTTGACAAACGTATAGGAACAATTCAATGGAGGAAGGACAGTTTTTTCAACAAATGGTGCTGGACCAATTGGTAATTCATAGGCAAAAAAAAAAAAAAAAAGTGAACTTAAACATAAGGCTTTCACCTTCTGCATTTTTTTCCCTGTATGGCATAGCACTGGGGATTAAACCCAGGGACTTTCTACTTCTGAGTTACACCCTAGCCCCATTTTATTTTTTTATTTTGAAACAGTCTAAGTTGCTGAGGGCTTCATTAAGCTGCTAAGACTGGCCTTGAACCCATGATCCTCCTCTTTTGGCCTCCTGAGTACTGAGATTACAGGTGTGTGCCATCACATGCAGCACCTTCTGAAAATATTAACTCAAAATAAATTACAGATTGTAATGTAAAATATGAAACTATAAAACTTCTAGAAGATAGCATAAGAGAAAATCTTTGGGATTTAGTGCTTACTGAAGAATGTGTAGATGTAACACCAAAAGCACAATCCATAAAAGAAAAATAAAATATTGAACTACAACAAAAGTTAAAACATTTTTTTCTATAAAAGACCCTGTTAGTCAGATGGAAAGTCCCCTACAGAGTAGGAGAAAATATTTGCAAAGGACAAATCTAGAGTACATAAAGGAGTTTCAGAACTGAAAAACAACCTAAGAACATGGGCAAAAGATCTGAAGAAATATTTCTAAAGAGCATATACAAATGTCAAATACGCACATTAAAAGATGCTCAACATCACTAGCCATTGGGGAAATGCAAATTCAGACCTCAATGAGAGATCACACACACCTATTAGAACAGTTAAAAGAATGGCAAGGATATGGAAAAAACACTGGATCTCCCATGCAGTGCTGATGGGAATATAAAATAGCACAAGCACTCGAGAAAATAGGTGGGGGTATTTTCATATATAACTAAACCTACACTTGCATATGACCAGCCATTGCACTCCTGGGCATATATCTCATGGAAATTGAAATTTATACAGCATCTGTAAGAAATTCTGTAGTTGTTTATTCATAGCACTTTATTTGTAATAGCCCCAAACTGGAAGTAACCAAAATGTTCTTTACTTTTTTTTTTTTTTTTTTTTTTTTGCGGTACTGGGGATTGAACTCAGGGGCATTATACCTCCGAGCTATATCCCCAGCCCTATTTTTTATTCTTTATTTTGAAACCGAGTCTCACTAAGTTGCGGAGTGCCTCACTAGGTAGCTGAGGCTGGCCGCGAACCCGGATCCTCCGGTCTCAGCCTCCCAAATGCTGGGATTACAAGTGTGCGCCACCACGCCCAGCTCCTTACTAAGTGAATGTTTAAACAAACCATGGCACCTACGTACTGTGGAATACTACTCATCAATAAAAGAGAATTAATTATTGATATATGTAACAGCTTAAGTGGATCTCAAGTTTACTAGTTTGCGCCAGACATGTTGGTGTCTGCCTATACTCCCAGCACTTGGGAGGCTGGGACAAGAGGATTGATAGTTTGAGGTCAGCATCAGCAATTTATCGAGTCCCTTAGCAATTTTGGAAGACTTTGTTTCAAAATAAGTGGGATTTGGGGTGTAGCTCAGAAGTAGAACACCCATAGGTTCAATACCCAGTATCCCACCCCCAACAACAACAAAAAGATTACTAGTTTGAATGAAAAAAAGTCAGAGGTCATAAACTATATGATTCATTAAATGAGTTTCATTTACAGTACTAGCAAAAGCACAGAATATTTGGGAATAAATTTAACAAAGCTCATCTGAAATATTGCTGAGATATATTAAAGAGGATCTAAATGAATGAAAAAAAATAAATTGCAATATGAATTAGAAGACTCAAAGTTATTAAGATGTCGATTCTCATTAACACGATTTATAATTTCAAAGCAATCCTAATCAAAATATCTCAGCAGGATTATTTTTGTAGAAATTTGCCCATTGATCAAACATTTACGTGGAAATGTATATGATCTAGATTATTGAAAGCAATTTTTTAAAAAGAACAAAGTTAGAGAACTACCCTACTGATTTATAGATTTATGGAGCTCTAACAATTAAGATAGCTTGGTATTGGTGAACAACAGATATTAGATTAATGAAACAGAGTGGAGAATCTAGAAACAGACCCACATATATATTGGCAATTGACTTCAACAGAGATGCCAGAGCACTTTGAGCATGCTCACGGTTAGGAAACATCAACTGCATTCCTATATCCTAGCAAAGAATTATTTGACTATAAAATATTATTTTTCAAAAGCAACACACTCAAAAATATTTACAGATAATTATACCAAACACATATAGTAAGAATTATGAAATATTAGTAACAAGTTAAGATCAGAGTCAACAAAGCTGCAAAGATAACTCAATGGGGAAAAAGATATAGTTTTGGTAAAAAAATGTGCTGGATAAAACCCAGATCTCTATATTAAACCAAATAAAAAATAGAACTAAACATAAGAGCTAAAACTATGAAGCTCCAAGAAGAAAAAGAAAAGAAAATTGTGTCCTTGGACTAAATAATGTCTTCTTAGCTAGAACATACACAACAAAAGGATAAACCATAAAAGAAAAATAATGATAAATTGGCCTTCAGAATATGGAGAAGTTTTGCTTTTGAAAAACACTAAAGAAACTTGGAAAAAAATATCTGCAAAACGTATTTGATAAAGAATAAAAATTTGACCATTAACTTGATAATTTCAAGGCAAACTACCTAGATGCTTTGAAAAAGGTCAACAGATTTTTATAGATATATCACCAAAGAAAATAAAAAGCAAGTCAGTATAGTAAAGTATGCTCCATATAACTAAAATAATAACTTGGGTTATAATCCTGGTTCAATCACTTATCTCCCCTGTAACTGTGAGCTGGTTTTTCCTTTTTCCCCAACATTTCCCTCAGTATCCTCATGGATAAAGTATCAATAACATTAAAACCTACCTCATGAGATTGTCTTGAGGATTAAAAAATTTGAATGATATAGTCAGAAAATACCTGCTACATAGTAGGTTGGTTATATTTATTGTAATTATTCTGACCTCACTGCTTGGAAAATTTTTTCTAGGATAATTTCTGACAAGAGTGCTTTTTCTATGACCACATATATTGTACTTTCTAATCTCATGTCCCAAGAAAGAGGAAGATGATGATGATATGTTGAGGTGGAGGGTGGAGAAAGGCTTGGCCAGTTTGAGTTTGACATACTATCTTGAGCATTAAACAAAATAATTCTTGTAAAGTGCTTAGCACACAGGCCATATATACTCAATAAATTCTAATTAGTGCATCTTTTCTTCCAGATGCCTAGCACAAAACCAGATCTATAAATGCACTTTAAAGTGATTGCCAAGTGTATGTATGTATGTATGTATTATGTATGTACGTTTAAATTTAAACTTCCATGTGTGGGGGATTGTGCCTTGGGCTCTCTAGCTATAACATCTAGTAGGACCATTCCAGTTCTCTAGATGCTTGAGAAATATTTTTGTTTCCTCTGAAGAAGAGAAGGATACTCGAAGATTGTAGCCTCATGTCTGCAAAGGTTGCACACGAGCTGAGGTTAGAGATTCAGTAGGAGTAACACTGAAGGTTTTCAGCATTCTCAGAAAACCACAGTTCCATTGATTATGCACTGTCAGTGGAACATTCACTGGAAGCCGTACCCCAGTGAGAAGATGAGCGGTGAGGAGTGTTCTCTAATCTGTCCGGAAGATCTTACCAGGCTTCTCCTGCCAGCAAATGGCATTTGAGAAGTGGCTGCCCAGGGTTAGGGGTGCTGTCTGCAGCTACAGAATAGAGAGAGGCTAAGAGGCCCATACGGGGATTAAACCCATGACCTATTCCTCATTAGCACAATGTTCTAGCAGACTGGGAAATAATGCAGACTTCTTGAGTGTTAGCAAATACTGACCTACTTAGATATGAGGGATAAAAGCACACATTTTCTCTCCGACATCAGCACAATCTGTCTCTGGGAATTGAAAGGACAGAGAAAGCCCTTTTACAGGGAATTTCTGGGTCAATAGCTCTCATCTCATGCTGAGTAATTACTGGATTATGTTCCCCAATTATTCTTGCATCCAATAACTGCCTCCCTGCCTACCCACCCATGCTCCAACAAGTATTAGGCAACATGTCAGGTCATTTGAGGCTTGTGTGGCATTGGCCTTCTCCACATGCTTGGATATCTCGGCCTAAAGCACTTGCCTCCTCCTCATCCCACCACCTCTACCACTTTCCCCATCTTTGTCCCTGTTGCTCCCCTCTACTCATCTGGCTCATGTTCACTCATTCCTCTTGTTTCAGCAAGAGGCTGTGGAAGCCTTCAAGGATTCTAAACCTGGGTCAGACCCATCCAGATGCACCTCTGCAGGCTACTCTCTCATTCAGTACTTACAATACACATTGCTGCTGTGTGTGTTCTCTCCCCGCCAACCCCACGCTGTGAGCACCTTACAGGCAAGGACTACTTCTGGTGCAGAGTTGAACCCTATCTACTTTGTGCTCTATGGTTGAAAGAAATTCCAGTTTTCTCTTGTAGGTTAAACTCCCAAAACTTATGCTAAATAATATCTGAAAATGTTAAAACATACTTATGTGTAGCTATCCTTAAAAGCATTCCCAAGTCTGGGCATCTCTTGAAGTGTTTTGGGATCACATAGATCTTTATTTAAATTCCCAGGTGATTATTAACTACTTGTCTTATAATATTTCCAAAATGAGAATAATACCTGCCTCAGAGGATAATTGAGAAAATAGAATAAGATAAGGTATGTAAAGTTCCTGCTGTTCAAAAAACGTTAGTGTACTCCCTTTTTATTTTCTCATTAGCTTTCTCCTGAATGTTCTTCAGACCTATTCATTAAGCAATAAATACTATTTTTTAAACACACACACACCTACATTAACTGAAAAACAAAAAGGAATAAAAATTCAAATATGTATGCATATAAGCATCCTTGCTTTTTTTTTTTTTAACTTTTTTCATGATTTCAACACATGAATTCTGGTGGCCCACAAATATTTAGACCAAATCAATCCCAACAAATAACTTGTCAAATGTTTGTAGCATTTAGACCAATGATGAAGTACTATATTCATTGTGACATTATTATGGCTTCCTTTTTAAGAATTAAAACATCTCCAAACAATGCAAATCCCCATACAGTCTTTAGTAATGAAGCCCACAAATGATATTGTTCTTCAAGAAAATTGAGAGGGCTAATTCCTGGCATTACTTTTTCAATGAATGTTAAATAGAGCAAGGGAGATCTTTGGGACAAGAAATACTTTGATTTAAAAATAATCTCATAAGAACAAGTTTTTTTAATATCTGGGAATCAGCCTTGGCAATAAGATACAGGAACATTTAGGTAATCAGATAATCTCAGGGGTCTTTTTTTAGGGACAAAGATAGGTTTTTGCTGAGAATAACACCACACTGGTGATGATTCATGTAGATTCTAAGAAGGAAATTCCACATTGATTTTTACAAACATGGATAGAAGCATTAGCTCCTGGATCAAATAAGTCACTCTTCATACAAAACAAAGAGGAACTGATAAAATCTAAAAGCAAGAAGATAGCTGGGCATGGTAGTGCATGCCTATGATCCGAATACTTGGGAGCCTAAGATGGGAGAATCGCAGGTTCAAGGACAACCTCAGCAATTTAACAAGGCTCTCAGCAACCTAGAAAAACTCTATTAAAAAAAAAAATTCTTAGGTTCAATCCTCAGTACCATGCACACATAAATAAACAAATAAATACATACATACATAAATACATAAAGGCAAGGATATATTTTTCTTTTGAGGGAATGGGTGAGGAATAAGTACATTCATCAGAGAGAGTGTAATGAAGGAAGGAATGAAGCAGGTGTGGTCAAACATTTTAACTTCATGGATTCTCTTAATTTAATTGGTTGTGACAAACTAATATCTGCATCTAATTCCCAAGTTGAAAACTGCTCAAAGTTAGTAACAAAAAGCAAGCTTAAGCTCTAGTCCCTTTCATTCCAAAGAGGCAATCACTTTCAACTTTCACAGCTTCTTTTTGATCTTGTATTGGCCCTCACATTTCTAAGAAATATGCTCAAATGATTGAGTTTTTATTTTCACTAAATTCTTTTTAAAAATCTATATATTTCTAACATAAAACGCATGAAAGATGTGTCAAATCTGTAAAATGTATAAAATCAGTGCACAGAGCTCCTATATGCCATATGTGATATATTTGATACACTGCAAATTGTTGTTGAACATTGAGGTTGTTTTCAATCTTTTCCTCTTATGAACAGCATTGCAATCTATATCTTTGTATATAAACCATTCTACACATGATCAAATAAGTTAATGGATGTATTTCCAAAATCATAATTTATGTGCCAAATATTGAATGCATTTTACATCTGATAAATAGTGCAAAATTGCCACTCATTGAGGTTATATCAATTATAGCCCCCTGGAAATAGTAGAATGCTCCTTTCTCCTCAATCTTATGTACAGATATGATCATCTACAATTGAGAGATTGTACAATAGATTGTTGCAAGTCTGGTAGAAACAAATACCTTCAGTGTTTAGTTATTTCAAAATGTTTTTATTTTTGCCTTTATTTTTAAAGAACACTTTACTGAATATAGAATTCTGTAATAATTGTTTATTTTCTTTTTTTCAGCGCAATAAAGATACTGTCTAACTTCTAGCTTTCATTATCCATGAACAGAAATCACCTGATATTCATGTAATTATTCCCTTTGTGTAAAATGTCTTTTTCTGTGATTACTTCCAAGACTTTTTTCTTTATCTTTGGATGTCCACAGTTTGACTGTAATATAACCAGGAACATTTTTCTTACTTTGAATTTGATGAGACTCTTGGATTTACAACTTTATTTTCACCACATTTAATTGATTTTCTTCACATAATTTTTCTGCCCTATTCTCTCTCTTCTATTGCATTTGGATTATATATATAGTACCTGTTCAATATCATTCCACATATCATGGAGGCTCTGTTTTATTTCAATCTTTTTTTCTTTTTCTCCTCCAGATTATACAACTTTTATTAATCTACACTTTAACTTACTAATATCTCCAATGTGCTATAAAGCAAAATTTTCAATCAACTTATTGTACTTTTTAAATTCCAGATTTTCTACTAGGTCCCTAGTAGAGATAAAGGTATCTCTTTCTCTGCTGAGATTCCTCTTCTCTTTATTCACTGTGACTATATTTTTAAATTTTTGAAGATATTTTAATAATTGCTTTAGAATTATTGTCTCCTAGCCAGGTGTGGTGGTGCGCGCTTGTAATCCCAGTACTTGGGAGGCTGAGACTGGAGGATCCAGGTTCACGGCCAGCCTCAGCTACTTAGTGAGGCCCTCCGCAACTTAGTGAGACCCTGTTTCAAAATAAAAGAATAAAAAATAAGACTGGAGTTGTAGCTCGAAGTTGTAGCTGGTTCAATCCCCAGTACTGCCCCCCCCCAAAAAAAAATTGTTGTCTCCTAATTCTGATATCTGGATCACCTGATATCTATTGCTTGCTTTCCTATTGGTTAGGATTCTTATTTCCTCTTTTTATATCTAAGCTACCATTATATACTGGACATTGTAAATGATATATTCTAGAGCCTGTCTTCTGTTATGTTCCTCTGAAGAATGTTGATTATTGCTATAGTAAAATGGGTTAATTTGGATAAACTAAAAGCCCGAACTATCCCATCTTGTAGGTAACAGTAAAATCGGCACTACATTCTTTTAATTTTTATCTACTACTTTCAACCAGCGCCCCCATAATTACTCCCTCATGCAGATGCAGATACAGCTGGAAAACTATGGGGAGTTTATATATAAAATTTAGAGCTAATCTAATCCTACTCCTGTGACCCTCTTCCAGAATGTTGCAACTCTGTCAGTCCTAAACCTTCCTCCAACACCCCAAACCAATAAGACTGCTGCCTTCTGCCAATGTAAGAAGTGTGATTTTAGGAAAAGACACAAGCTCACAAATCTCACCCAGTATAGTTTCGTCTCTCACGTATGGATTTCTCTCCAGTTTCTGCCTAATTTTGTTGCTTTATAAACCCTTCTAATGTGTGTGTATGGGGGGCGGGATGTGTGTGTGTGTGGTTTTAGCTTTACAATTGTTAGTTATGGATGGAGCAATCTGACCAATCTACACTGTCATTACCAAAGGCCAGACCTCTTCCTCCTCTTCCCTGTTTTCGAAAATCCCATTGAAATTTCTTGTTTACAGTGATCTCACCCACCATTGTTTTTGTCCTTGTGCATTAATCCTTGTTTTGTTTCTTTACTACCATTTTAAGGAGATTTTAGAAAGCAGCAAACACAAATCATTTTTAATTTTTAAACAATATCCTTTGGGGATTCAATATATTTCAACACTGCACAGAACTTTGGGGAAAGAAGCTAAAAGACTTGTTTTGAAAGTGCAGTTTTATTATTGTGCTTGAAAAACTATGGACTGGTATAGTTGAAGAACCAATGAAACCAGATAAAGGATGTCATATTTGTTGAGAACCAAGATATAAAAGTGTAGTAATGTTATAAAATGTATACAACATAAGTGATTTATGTTTAAGGTAACCTCTCATGACTTACTGCTTACATTTTTTTAAGCTTAGTGTCCTGGAAACTGGTAACTATAGTAAATAAAAATAATGACTTTTGTTTTCAAGATTATCAAGAAGTTTAAAATTGATGTATCTCAAACCCCTCAAATGAAGCACCCGCCCCCCAAAAAAAGAAGAATAAAGGAAAAGAAAAAACACCAGCTACATCTCTTTGAATATTGATGTTTTCTGAAAGGCAATTCACAGATATCACTAAATCACACTAATTAATATATTTAACATGTGTATTTTTCATATATCCATATTTTCCATATTACCCCAATATATCTTAACTATGGCATTTTAATTTGTCATTTTTTCTTGCATGTCTCTTGCATCTATTTTCCTTACCTTGAGTTTCTGTTGCTCTGAACAACAGTATCCAACAATATCCTGTATTTTCAAATCATCCAGAAATGGATTATTTCCATCCATGGATCCATGAATCACTGACTGCGGATACTCTTTTGGTCGAATAATAATTTTAAAATATGGAAGCTGTGCTTCTAAAGGTAGTACTACTGGAGACATGTACCTCACTGTTCATTTGATGGGCATGGCTTGCCTTCTTTTGATTATACAAGAAATTCTGGAGAATACATAAATCCCTTTAACCTTAATGAGAATGACAGGCTCTTAAATTCTAAATTACCTGAAAAGATCAACTCAATACTCAATGTGAAGAAAAAAATGGCACATTCCTTCCATACATATATTTATATATGTGTGGATGTGTGTATATATATATATATTAATAATGGCAAAGGGAATTTTTCTCAGGATAAAATATAGCATAAAGGAAATCATTTATTAACTGAAGCTAGTATTCGCAAAGGACAAGTTAGTATTCTAAAATATTTAGGACACTATGCTAAAATCTAGATAGACAATGATTGTTTCACTAAGTTAATTTCCTCTCCTTTCATTTTCAAAATCATTCATAATTTAAGGTCTGACTTATAATATCATTTTGCCAGTTTTTCCCAGGAAGACCTACATAGTCCCATCTATGTTTTTATAAGGTATTTTTTCTCTGATGTTGTATTTATGTTCATGGGAGTTTGTAGAGTCACCCAGAGGAAGGTGTGTGGTCCTGTTCAGTCTATTCATGGTGTACCAGGGACTTGGGTCATTTATTTACTAGTCCAACACATTTCCAGAAAAGATTAACCATGATGCTAAAATATCCCATCCTTCATATCCCCACACTTGTAAAGGTCCCACTCAAGACCCTCAAGCTCTGGCAATGTGCTGATAGCTATTCATTTTTCTAAAAATTGCAAAGCTAAGATACAGTTTATCCCAAATTGGCTTAAACCACTGTCTTATAACAATCTTTTATATCCTCTCTTTCATATTTTTCCATTTTCAAGAAGTATTAGAGTGCCCACGGGAAATTTTAGTATCCAATAAACAGGAAGCTGAGTTAGTAGTATATTTAGTTCATGGTCACTTCTGTATACAGTTATTTCTGGTTGTGCCAAACTGACTTCCAACAATACTCCTAGAACCCACTGTGCCAACTCAATTATCATGATCCAAAACATAAAATGTATTATAACATGAAATGTATCCACCGTGCCTGGTATTAAGAATATGTATAGAGTAGAGGAGAAACAGGTTAGAGCTGTATTGAAGAGAAGCTAATCTGTGGAAAATTCTTCTAGTCATCAGACACAAAAGATTTTAAGTAGATCTGATACTTATAATTCCCTGGTCAAAATGGAAGCTCTCTCCCATCAGAAATATACTCTATAATATAGCATATAAACTTATAAATGCACCTTATTTTGTTTACATTTTGATGAAGATTGAAAAATAAAATTCATCAGAATTCTTTTAGTTATGGGAATTTCTGTAGATCACAAATTTATAGCAATATTGAAAACAGCAAGTACATATGTATATGATTTAAACTTTTAAATTAAAAAATTTTAAACTGGTATCTAGAGAAGAGACCAAATTATCTTTTATTCTCTCCATGGAAATGACATTACAAACTTGTCATACAAAGACGTGACCATTATCTATGAAGCCAAGAACTCTAGAAATAAATTATAAAGGCATGTCAGTTTAATAACAAAAATGTTACTTTTCTGTGATATTTGTCAACTTTTTAAAATGTGTAATTTATCATACTTCATATTAAGTCTAAATAGATATTCACATCCATTTCTAAATGTATATTCATAATTTTTCTTAACCTAAATTACAAAGATACTCCAAATTATATGAGCTTTAGACATTACAAGATCTGTATTCATCCTTCCCCTTTCAGATAATGTCTCTTGCCATTCTGGAGCTGAAAGAAACCTGGATGCATGTCCCAGTTCCTCCCAGGCCTTCTGCTCCACCCACCCTGTCTGCTCTGATTGCTACAATCTCCAGGAGAGGCTGCTACATGTACCTTGGGAAGCCTGAGTCTCCTCTGCTTTCCAATATTCCTTCTCTTGGGAGGGATACTGTTGTCACTCCTAGTTTTCCCAATATCTAACTCTATTGCTTCCTTCCTTCCTTCCTCTCCTATGCCTTCTCTCTCAACTAAAGGAGTCTATTCCAACTCAAGGGCAGGAAATTGGCTCTTAGATCACACAGCAAGCATTCTTCCCCCAAAGGATTGTTAATGGCATGCACATAAGCTTTTTCTTTCAATGAACTCAGCAAAACTCTATTTTGAACTTCAATGCTGAGAATTGGTTTCTTTGTTCTCCAGAGTCCTGTCACAGCCCTCTTTCCACAAATTCCTGAAATGGGGATTTCACAATCAGGATTAGTACGGAGATTAAAGGGGAGGCATTAGATAAAAACCTTAACATTTAGCTGGGCATGGTGGCACACACCTGTAATCCCAGTATTTGGGATGCTGGGACAGGAGGATAAGCTGGTTCAAAGTCAGCCCCAGCAACTTAGTGAGGCTCTCAAGACACTGTTTCCAAATAAAAAAATAATAATAAAAAGATAGGGCTAGGGGTATAGCCTGGAGGTAGAAGTTCCCTGGGTTCCAACCCCAGTAACCCCCCCCCCCACACACACACACACTACATATATATCAATAGATATCCAAATGTTTGGAATTCTGTGATTGAACCTTCCATATGATGGTAGATTTGTTTATCTTTTAATGTAAGATGCTAAGCTATCTACATAAATACACCACAGAAGCCAGGTATGGTGGCGCATGCTTGTAATCCCAACATTTGGGAGGCTGAGACTGGAGGATCTGGGTCCGAGGCCAGCCTCAGCTACCTAGTGAGGCCCTCCACAACTTAGTGAGACCCTGTTTCAAAATAAAGAATAAAAAAATAGAGCTGGGGGTGTAGCTCGGAGGTAGAATGCCCCTGAGTTCAATCCCTAGTACCAAAAATAAATAAATAAATAAATAAATAAATAAATAAATAAATAAATAAATAATAAACACACCACAGAGATATAAAGAAACTAGCAAAGAACCCCAGCATCTAAGAATTCTGATTTTAAGAGAAGAGAAATATACTATCTGACTTAAACAGGTGATCTGTGGATTGATAAAACTGAGCACAGTATTGTATAATTCTCCCTTGCTTTTGCTTTCTTTCTTCCTTTCCTTTTCTTTCTTTTTTTATTTATTCATTTTTTGTTGTGCTGGGGATTGAACCAGGGGCATTTTACCTCTGAACTATACTCTCAGACCTATTTTATTTTCAGTTTAGAAACAGGATCTTACTAAGTTGCTGAGATTGGCTTTAAACCTGTGATCCTATTGTCTCAGTCTCCCAAGTACTAGGATTATAGGCATGTGCCACCATGCCTGGCCATCTCCTTGCTTTTTCTTAAATGTCATAACTTTCTATGTTCAAAAAATTTTAAGTCAGATTTTAGATACTGGATTTACTTATTTCTATTTGTGTGTGTTTCTGATTGTAAAAAGAATTCACATTTATGGTCACAGTTTTTAAAATAGAACAACTATGTAGAGTAATACACAGCCATTAATAGCCACTTGTGTGTGCATGTTTGCATGAAATTGAAATTATGCCCTATTTACATTATGCTTTATAATGTGTTTTTACTATATAGTATTTATCAGGTAGAAGTACTATATAATAATTAAACTAATTCTCTAGTTTTAGTATTTTTTCAATTATAACTGCTCACTTTTAAATAACACTATTATGAAGTTCCTAATAATTATGATTATTCTAGAATATATCCTTGGTAGATAAATTACAATTTCAAAGAAATAAAATAAAATTGTGGTTTTATTATATATATTCCAAATTAGTCTCCAAGAATCATTAATTACCATTCCATCTATCTATCATGTATAGATATGTAGATGATATATCTATCTACCATATATATAGACATATATCTCACTCTTCTCACCCTTTTTATACTTTCAACACTAGTTATCAGTATGTTTTAATTTTTATCAGTTTGACATATGGAAAAATGATCTCTCATATGGATCCCATTTTATTGCTTTGATTACTCACCATATGGGTAGCTGTTTTCCTATGGATTTTTCTAAGAGGAAATCCAGTCCATAAAGCACAAATTAACAATGAGATTGTGGTTTTATGAATTATTTACTCTCCCCATTGAGTGTTCATTTATATCGATAATTATTTAAAACATATCGTTTGTGTTCATTATTTTGAAGACATTTTACCAGCTGTTTGTGAGAAAGGTATGACTGGTTATTGAATCTAGAGTGCAAAAACTGCTATGAGAGTGGACAGGACCACAATTTTGCTGTCCAGAGTTCCCAGTTTCAACCCTGACTCTACCACAAAGTATTTGCATGGTTTATGGCAATTAACCTGTCTGTACCTCCGTTTCTTCACCTGCAAAGGAGAACTGAGAATCTTGGGACTATGTCATAGAGATTGTAAGGATTAAATGGAATGACCATACAGAGGGTGAGCAAACAAAAAGAAATAATTAGGTACAATCAAACTCTTGTTTTTAAATTTGGCATATCAACTCACCTCTCAACTCTTTTGTTCTCCAATGCTTAGTATGTAGTGAAGTTAGGTCCTTATATTATTATTATATGAGTTGTAAGTGTTAAAGTTTAAATTCACTAAGAATTCGAACAGAGTAATAACTAATAGGCCAATTGTTTTTTGCTTCCTAGTTTTTGTGGGGCATAAACTGCTGAGTTGCATCATAGTTAAGCCACCTCCTATGTGAAATCTTCCTTACCAACTCTTCCCTGATACTAGTCCAACCAATTTAGGATTAATTCCATTCTCCTTTGGTTTCCCATGACACATCATTCATCCTCACATAATACCTGACATGTGCACATCACAGCCATATGGCCCAATAATTATTTTTAAAAGTTTGTTTCCCACATGCTCAGGTATATCATCAGGATAATGACTATGTCTCACTCATTTTGTTTCCCCAATGCCTTGCATAGTTCCCAGCACACAACACATCAATAATATCTAAATGATAAAGGAATGAATGAGTAGCATAGATACATTTGGGACTTTTAGGATAAAATAAGCTTGAACAGGGGCTAATGTTGTAAAGCAGATACTCATAAACAATATGCAGCAATATGGAGAAGACATGGAAAATATTTGAAACATTGGCTTTCAGACATCTGACAACAGGCCCTAGATGACTTGTGCTTCCTGATTAAAACAAACAAACAAATTGTATGAATCCTGGATTACCACTGGAGGCAGTTTGCAGGCTAAAGGTTGGGAAGGAAGAACCCAGAGCCTGGTAGGCTCACTTAATTGAGAAGAGAACAGTCAAAAAGCTTTGGGGATTTGTAGAAAGGTAGCTTGAGTCTTTAGTTGAGTACTTATTTCTATAGACATGAGAAGGACCCCCACAAAATCTGGGGAAGAATCACCAGAAAGCAAGAGGCTGGGAATTCCTCTTACAAAATTGGAAGAGTTTATGTTCCCACGAGCCAAAATGAAAAGATATCATAATATGTTGGTCATTGAGTAGAATCTACAGAATATCATTGCTTTAGTATAAGACTTAAATTATCCCCAGATTAAAGCCTGCTCTGAAGAGACAATTTAAAAAGCTTGAAAACCACATCTCAAAAAAATCAAATTCATTTCCAGTAACTTAAGTGGATAACAAAAGAAAGTCCAACACTATGCAAAGGAATACAAAATGAAAAAAATACATCAATCAATGTAAAAATTATATCTACCACCCAATAAAAACTTACTAGGTATGTAAAATGGCAGAAATAAATGATACATAACTAGGAGAAGAATCACCCAATAGAAGCAAAAAAAAAAGACACAGAGGTGATGGACATGACAGAAAGGAACATAAAAACAGGTTTATAAACCTGATTTTAAACAGGTCCACTTGTTCAATAAGATTGAGGAAAATATAAATATAATGAAGAGATAAATGGAGGACAAAAAAATGATCTAAGTAAACTTTTAGAAATAGCTATAATGAAGAATACATTGAGAGAGATCAAGTGAAACTTAAACACTAATAAGGAAGAAATGATCAGCAAACTTGAGGATATGGCAAAAAGCTACCCAAATTAAAGTACAGAAAGAAAATAATCAGTAACACATCAAACAATATCAAGCAGTTAATATGTGCATGATACATAATTAGAAAATATATTTGAAGGACTAGTGCTCAAAACTATTCCAAATTCAGTGAAAATTATAATTCTATAGACCCAAGAGGTTCAATGAACCCATTCCGATGCATATTATGATAAAAGTACCAAAAAAACAGCGACTGATGTTTTTTTTTTTAATCTTAAAAGCATCCAGACATTCCTCATAAAAAAGAAATGTTGCATAGAGATGAACAAAGAAGATTGCTTTTCAAATAATCAATAAGAGAATTCAGTCCCAGCAGATATGTGCAGTAAAAAACAGTAAAATAAGTTCTCAAGCAGAAAGAAAATTATACTAGATGATAATTTCAATATTCATAAAAGAATGAAAATCACTGGAAATGGTAGATATGTGGTCATACAATACACACATATGTATATATACTTTTAAAAATTTGTTCTTTAAGAGAAAAATTGAACTAAATGTAGTGGTGCATGCCTGTAATCGCAGTACTTGAGAGGTTGAGACAGGAGCATCACAGTTTTGAAGCCAGTCTCAGCAACTTAGCAAGATGCTGAACAACTTAGTGAGCCCCTGTTTTAAAGTAAAAAAAGAAATAGGGCTGGGGGCAGAGCTTGGAGGTAGAATGTCCCTGGATTCAATCCCTAGCACCACAAAAAAATTAAAAAATCACTAAAAAATAAGTGATACTAATATACTGTTGAATTTATAAAATGGGTACAGTAAAATGTATAGCAAAAACAGCACAGAGGAATGGGAGAGAAAAATGGAAGTTCACTATAGTAAGATTCTCAGACCATACATGAAATAATATAATACTATTAAAGTTAGACTCTGATGATATAAATATATATATATATATATATATATATATATATATATATCTTATAAACCCTAAAGCAACCACTAAAATAATAAATAAATATGTGAATAAGTGATGCAGAGATTTGACTAAGAAGTCATGAGGAGAAAAGAAATCCTAAAAATTACCAAATCTGATGAAAGTCATAAAAGATAGAACAAATAGAAAATTGAAAATGATACATATAAATCCAAACATGTTGATAGCTACATTGAAGATAAAAAGTAAATAATCCACTTATAAAGGAGACTGTTATTTGTATAAAAAACTGAATGCCAAATAAATATTGTTATAAGAAACTCACTTAATACAAAAAGAAGCTTAAAAGTAAAAGAATGGAAAAGGTATACCATAAAAATATAAACATATGTGCAAATTGCAGTATCAATCTCAGTATTCTGTATGGGAAGAGGGGAGATGGGGAGTCGGGGGGGGGACACCAAGTGCTGTGTGCATGTGTGCAAGTATGTCAATGTCAACATGATTTATATTATGATGTGAGAGGATAATGCACCAATAAAAGCACATTAAAAATAACAATTAAAAATATAATAAACATAAGAAATCTTAAGTAACTAGATTTTCTAACCTCAGCCAAATTGAGGATACAGTAGGAAAAAATCAAGTTATCAAAAAGAATGTCTTATAGTAACAAAGGTATCTATTCATCATTTACATGTAATGATCCTAAATTTGTATACATGTGGAATCAGCTTCAAAATACCTGAAACAAAAAA
>PVLC010020407.1:0-29367 GCA_004027655.1 Graphiurus murinus | reverse complement strand
ATGTTTCTTCTTTTATTGTTTGTTTGGTTTTGTTATTGGGGTTTGAACCCAGGGGCATTCTACCTCTGATCTATACCCCCAGGCCTATTTCATTTTATTTATTTATTTTTGAAACAGGGTCTCACGAGGTTGATGAGAGTCTCACTACCTGCTGAGGCTGTCCTCAAACCTGTAATCCTCCTGTCTCAGCCTCCCAATTGCTACCATTATAGGAGTGCACCACCATGCCCAACTTATGTTTCTTCTTTTGACTATTGCCATTAAGCTATTAAACCAATGTGTTTAATAGTGCTTTTTTTCCCCCAAAAAATCATCTCTTATTTTAAAATTAGATGTCAATCTAGACTCTGCAAGTTACAAACTGTGCACACTTGGGCAATTTAGGTAAGTTATCCGAGCTTCAGTTTCATCCGCAGAAAAATTACAATGGCAAATATCTACTCTTCCCCCTCCCCTAAAAAAATCTACTCCCTAGAGTTTTTATGGGGATTAAATTAGATAATGCACATTATGCTCTTGGGACAATGTTGGCATTAGTACATGTTTAATAAATATTTGCTGTGGCTAACAGTGTTGTTGTCATGTTTAGAAGGATGTTATAGATTAATTTTAGTGGCCCATAAATGGATTCTTTCCTTCTGGGACCCTGGCCACCACAAACTTTAAAACCACAAGAGCTTCATTTCCAGAAATGACAAATAGACAATCAGAAATACTTCTGTGCCTCAGGCTGGATTTGCAGCCCGAGCCACAAGTTCAAGTAAATACAACTGATTATTTTCAAAAGACCCTATGCTTTAAGAAAACGACTAAAAGGAAATATATTACATTTTTATTGTGGTAAAAATCATAATAGCAGTGGTAATTATATGCACATCGTTGTACAACAGATCTCTGGAAATTTTTCATCTTCAAAATGGAGACTCTACACTAAACAAATCCCTGGCAGCCACCATTTATATACTTCATCTAAGTGGAATCATGTAGTCTTTGCCTTTCCTGTGACTAGCTTATTTCACACAGCATAATATTCTTAAGGTCCATCCTTGTGGCAGCATCTAACAGTATTTCCACTTTTCTTAAGATTGAATAATGTTCCAATGTATGTATATATATTGCATTTTCTTTATCCATTCATTTGTCGATGACATATGCTCTCACCTCTTGGCTTTTGTGAATAACATTTCAATGAACATGTACAGATATCTCCTTGAGATCCTGTTTTCATCTCTTTTGAATATACATAATTAGAAGTAGGATTGTTGGATGTTATGGTGGTTCTATTTTAATTGTTTGGGGAACTTGCATCCCGTTTTCCATAGTGGTTGCACCATTTTGCATTCCTACTAACAGTGCACAAGGGTTCCACTTTCTCCACATCCTCCCCAATGCTTGTTGTTTTCTGCTTTTTTGATAGTGACCACCCTAACAGATGGGAGGTAGCATCTCATTGTGGTTTTAATTTGTATTTTTCTGATGGTTAGTGATATTGAGCATCTTTTCATATACTTTTTAGCTATTTGTATATCCTCTTGGACAAATATCTATTCAATCCTTGATTCATTAATTAATTGGACTATTTTGTTACTGTTAAATTATAGGAGTTTCTTAAATATTCTGGAAATTAACCTCCTATCAGATGTGTGGTTTGCAAATATTTTTTTTCCGATTCTGTGGGTTACCTTTTCCCAATATCAGTTGTTTCCTTTGCTATGCAAAAGTTTTTTAGTTTGATGTAATCTCATTTGTCTATTTTTGTTTTTCTTATCTATGCTTCTGGTGTCATACCTAAAAAATCAATACCAAATCTAATGTCATAAAGATTTTCTCCTATATTTTCTTCTAGAAGTTTATGGTTTCAGGTCTTTGATCCATTTTTTGTTGATTTTTGTATATGATATAAGGTTAGAGCATAAATTATTTTTTATGTGGCTATTCAGTTTTTCAAGCACCATTTGTTGAAAAGATGACCCTTTCCCCTGTGGCACCCTTGTCAAAGTTCATTTGACCACATACATGGTTTATTTCTGGGTTGTCTATGGTGTTCCATTGATCTATGTCTTTTTTATGCCAGTACCAGACTGTTTTGATCATTGTAGATTTGTAATATATTTAAAAGTCAAGGAGTATGAGGCCTCTACTTTTATTTTTCTTTTTCAACATTGTTTTGGGAAAATAAATCCCATTTAATATTGCTAATGTTGTTATTTTTGGCTACTGGGACTATGGAGAACCCATCTGACTTTTGCAGGTAGTATTTAATGAATAAATATTGTAAGTGAGTAAAAATTAGTGTAACTGGGGAAAGAGATAAAACCTTCTCTACTTCATATTTACATAATCTTAATTCAAACCTCTCTTTCTTCTAATGGTACAATACTTAACCCTGCTAATTTTAGATACACAGTTGGTACAATAAAATTGTTTTTCAGCTAAAATAATGTTTTCAGTCTAATGTCTCCCCTGTACCCAATACTATCTCTCATCAGTTTCTCCTCCCCACCACTCCTCCAACAATAGATGATGACAGTGAGGGGGTGACAGGCAGTAGACAGAGGGGAGATTCTTTACCTGATGCAGTTCTTGGACAGCTAAGATCTACCCTGGGGTTTCTGGAGGGAAATGCCTGGTGTTTGCTCTGAGTAGTGACAGTAGAATGCTCTGGTGGAATCTTCTGGCTTCCAGCTCAGCTTTTATGGTGGGTAATGTCCCAGAGATGTAACCAACTTTCATTTCCTAACTCCAGTAAAAGGTCCATTTCAATACCATCCCTTGGCTTTGCCATTCATTCCAGGGGAAGTAATATTGACCCAGACTCCTAACTACCACCCTCAACATACCCTGGGCTCACAATACTATTAGCAGACCACAAGTTAAGAATTCACTTCTCACCTTGATATAATCAAAAGAAAAAATCATTTTTAAGATTCTGGTAGACTGTTCTTCTGAGCAAACTATAAGAGAAGGTTCATAGGAGGAGCTGCAGCCCACCCTTACAGCTGATTCCAAGGCCATAGCTGATCCACATTATTTTTCTCCTTCATACTTGCTGTAGATTTCTTCACCTTTGACTCCACCTCTGCTAGCCTCAGTGGCTTATCTGCTGGCATGACCCAGAGGCTTCTGAGCCTTAGTCACTGTGCCTATCTCAAGCCAAGATTGCCATATTTGTCCATTTACTATCGAAACAGATATAGGGAATACCACAAGGCACCCAGGTGGATCACCTGATGGCCAACATACTCTGTACTACCTTAATTGTGTAACTGTAGCTTACCAGCTCCTGAAGATTAGGGTATATTGACCCTCTTTTTGAGGACAAGAATTTTGACCTGAAAAATGCAGATTTGTGGCTATGAGAAGTATAAATTCCCTCAATACAGTCATCAGGATTAATAATGAGCTCTGCTACCATCCTGTAGTTCCCAGGGTGATGCATTCTTCCTCCTAAGTACACAGCAATACAGAAAGGTCTTTGATTCCAGGAGTGCACTGTGTCCTAAAGGATGGCACTGACCTCCTCCAGTGTCACCTCCATGCTGGCACTTTAGCTGTGTCTTCAGCAGACCATTCCAACGTTCTTTCAGGATGCTACCTTTGGGGTGTGTGGTAATTGATACGACCATGAATCCCAGGCTTGTGGCACACTTCCTTTGCTGGAAAATGGGTCTCCAACTATGTGATGTGATAGTCTATAGGAGCCTGTTACTGATGGACCAAACTCTTTATAAGCCCTGAAATAGTAATGGAAGAGATTCTATAAGTAGGAAAATAAAACCCATGCCCAGAATATGAGTCTATTCCTGTCTAGGAAAATCATTGGCCTCTTTCAGCATAGAAGGGAGAGAATGTAGTCAACTTTCTATCAAATGTTTCTTTGACATTTAAATGGTGCCATGTTGGAGCCTCAGCCAAGGATCTCATATATACAAAATGCCAAGAGTGTTCTTCCAACTATATGTCCAGGGACCAGGAAAATGACCACCAGCAGGGTCTGCAGACCCAATTTGCCCACAGTGTTGTGTTCCCCTTATATATTACCCAGCTCTGATATGACTACACTCTAACAGGATGGCAATGATGAAGTTTAGAGTCTCCAGGTATTAATGTCAATTACCATACTATATCTAATAATTCTTGAAACATTTGGGTGCTCTGTACTCAGTTACCCAGGCAAATGTAAGTGGACCCTTTTAAGAAAAGATCAGGAGAATCTTTGTTGTGTACACCTGCTATAGTGTTACAGGATCCCTTCACCAGCAATCTGAGCCTTTTCTTCAGCCAATATGTTCCAGACCCCTACACTGGCTCAGATCTAAAAAATGAGAAAGGGATTGTGGCTTTTTAATAGGGAAAACATGCCTCAACTTTCTGATTATGCTGTATTTAATAATGCCCTCCTTCCACAAACACACACCCACTTGAAACCTCAGAAAGTGGCATTGCTTGAAAATAGGGTCCTTTTTTTGTGTGTGTATGGTACTAGGGATGGAACCCAGGGGCATTCTACCTCTGAGCTACATCCCCAGCCCTAATTTTCATTCTTTATTTTGAAACAGGGTCTCACTAAGTTGTGGAGGGCCTCACTAAGTAGCTGAGGCTGGCCATGAACCCGGATCCTCCTGTCTCAGTCTCCCAAGTATTGGAATTACAAGCATGTGCCACCACGCCCAGCTTGAAAATAGGGTCTTTATAAATATAATCAAGTTAAGGTGAGCTCACGCTATTCTAGGGTGGGCCCTAACCCACTGACATGGATCCTTACAAGAGGGAAATTGGACACAGACACAGAGGAGAATGCCATGTGAAGGTGGAGACATACAGGAGGAACACTATGTGATAGCCAAGGTGGAGACTGGAGTGACACATGGCCACGAGGATCACAGAGGATTTCTGGTAGAAAGAGGCAGGGAACATATTCTCCTGCAGAGCCTCTAGAAAGTAACAACTTCTCCCAATACCTTGATTTTGAATTTGTAGCCTCTAGAACTGTAAAAGAATATTTTCCTATTGCTTTATGACACTTAATTTGTGGTACCTTATTACTGTAGTGTTAATTCACCATCCCTCCTAGATTTATTTTGGTGATACAGGTTGAATTGTACCCTGTGGCTACCCACCCATTTGTCTGTATGGATGCCATGTCTTATTAACCATGGATGCCATGTCTTATTAACCATCTACAGCTCTGCAGACTGGCAACCCCACTTCGTTCCACATTTAGGATCATTGTGTCCACCTAGCCTCAGATGGTGATCACCACCAACAACCCTATACATTTTCATTGTCTAGACCTTTTTCACCAATGTGCCTGGTTCTGGGGCCACATCCTTCCAGTCTTCAGAGGAGATCCAGCACCAGACTTCATAGTTATGCTGATATCCCTTCCACCAGCAGATTCTGTACAGCCTTGGTGAATATCGTACCTTTTGAAACTTCCCATGTGACATAATCATTTGATGGGGTTCTGGCCTTTCACAGTATACCTACTCTTGCATGTTGACATCTCTGAGCCTGTAAGTCCTTTCTTCCGCCCTCTGCCATGGCAATTCTGGTATCACTACCCACGTAGGACAGACCATCCCTATTTTTATGCTTCTGGCAGCCATCTTAGAAGTGAGTTTGCACCATCTCCTGGAGTCTCTGGTGAGAATTTAAATCCTATATATTCTTGGGTCAAGTAATCTCAGTTTCCAATCCTATGGATTCTAGCTTATGCCAAAACAGGATGGAGCATTTTTCATCCAAGATGAAGTCCCTTCTCCCATCAGGCCCAGCACATCTGGTTGGGCTTATGTTGTGCCTTAACTCTAGTTATAAGCCCAGTACCTGGGATGGGAGGAAGCAGCAGATCATATATAAAGGAAGCAAATGTCTTGTAGGAGCTGAACCTCAACACCACCTCCACTCAGTGGGAGTCAAAACAGAGCAATTAAGCCCTTAGATACAAGGAGATTCCAATGTCTATAGAGAAGGTTGGGGCACTCAGGGAGCTTGGGAGTGGTGTTTAGCAGCTGGGACTAAATTACTTCATATTTTAACTGCTGGTGTGAGTGTACTAGAGAGTTCCAGAATGGGAGACACTTTAAAATGAGTATTAGGATAGGGGAAAGGGATCAGGAAGGTTTGTTGAAAATTACAAATTTCAGAGCTAGACCCCTCCCCAGAGTCTCTGAGCCAACAGTGTGGAGCGGAATTTCTACTAAGAAGTCTTCAAGGAGATTCTGATAAAAGAGGTCCACAGGACCTCTTTTGGAAACTGAGATTACTTGACCCAAGAATATATAGGATTTAAATTCTCACCAGAGACTCCAGGAGATGGTGCAAACTCACTTCTAAGATGGCTGCCAGAAGCATAAAAATAGGGATGGCCTGTCCTACGTGGGTAGTGATACCAGAATTGCCATGGCAGAGGAGAAGAAAGAGAGGAAAGGAAGGAATATGACAGAGCAGAAAAGCAGTGAGCACAGAGGTCGAGGTCAGGTAATAGAAGCAGCGAGGCTGTGCGACTCTTTTTCCATGAGGGCTCAGAAAGCCAAGCACAGATGCCATGCATGTCCACATCTCATAAATCAGGTTCGGGATTTTCAGGAACAGTGCCTGAAAGATTGCACCGAATCAGGGGTTATGGCAGCAGGAGAGCTAGAGGTTTCACCCAGCTAGTGTCTGGACTCAGTAGGAAGGGAAAAGAAACAGAAAGATGTTGAAAGATTGGGAGGGAAGTGAGGATTCAAGCAACTAAAAGTTTCTGTGCAATCAAAGTTCTGGTGTAGGGAAGGAGAAGTGTGACAGAGACGGGAGGAGGAGACAGTGGTTGGCTTTCTCATGTTCAACAGGTTTGGGTCATGGTTGCCCAGAAAATGAGTAGCTGAAGAGGAACAGAGACAGGGAAGTGGAAGTGACATACAGAAATTATAGTGCTAGTGTGGTAGGCTGACACCCCCCCCCAATTTCTGGAACCTGTGAATCTTGCCCTATATGGCAAAATTTAAAAAAAAAAAATTTACATAGTGATTACATTAAGTATTTTGAGACGGGAAGATTTATCCTGCCTTGTAAAGGTGGTCCCTAAATGCTACCACATGCATCTTTCCAAGAGGGAGGCAGAGGGAGATTTCACATACCCAGAAGAAAAGGCCATGTGACCAGAAAGGCAGAGAGTGGAGTGATGTGGCCACAAGCCAAGGGATGGCTACAGGATGCCAGCAGCCACTGGAAGCATAAAGAAAGGGAACTGCTTCTGTCCTAGAGTCCTGGTGGCAGAGGACAAGGGGGTCTGCCCTGCTGATACCTTGACTTCAGCCCACTGTTGCTCACTTCCAACTTCTAGACTTCAGAACTGTAAAAGAATAAGTTTCTATTGTTTTGTGCCACTAATTTGTGACCATAGCCTTGGAAACTGACAAAGCTATGTTATTAGATGCATCCTATAGATGTTGAAATATGCTAGTTAATAGTGGGGCCTGGTGGCTCAGAGGGAGAGCTGGGCAATAGCACTGATGAGGAAGAAGTGCCAGGCAGGGATGACCTCAGAAGAGGAGGTTGCTGTGCAAAGGTGGAAGGGTCATTGACTCCAAGTGGCCAGAAGGGAGGGAGATGAATGCCAGCTCTCCCTGGCTTCAGGAATGCTCAGAAAGAGTCCTCTCCTCCTGAAGGCAGCCTTAGAGGAAGATGGATCTAGGAATGTAACTGGACTATGGAGTTGATATTTTTTAAGGTGGTAGGAACTTGACAGTGTGGGGATGTTTTCTACTCTTAATCCATTGCAATTCTTTAGAATATAATGCATCTTTTTCAATTTCAACATCAGATATAAAATATAGGAGATATCTAATTATGACCCTTGTGCATCTTTCCACATTGCAAATAGTGGCAAATCATGGTTTTAAAAGGTCTGAAGATTATACAATGTAAGAATCCTTCTTTAAGGAAAAAAAAGCCGACTTACAAACAAATAATTAGATATGACCTTAGATTTTTATTTGGAGAAAAAAAAAAAAACACTAAATCACACAAAAAAGTTTAAATTTCAAAGCCAAAAAATACTATAAACATCATAAAACCTAGAAAGATGAATATATATTTACAACTTCCTGATACACCTCTAGTTTATTTTCCTTTCTTCCTTCCTTCCTTTCTTTCTTGTGCTTGCCTGCGTGTGCATGCTTTCGTGCATGCATGCGTGTGTGCGTGCGTGTGTGTGTGTGTGTGTGTGTGTTTCTGGGGATTGAATGCAGGGGCATTCTACCTCTGAACTACACCCCCAGTCCTATTTTATTTTTTATTTAGAAGCAGGGTCTTGCTAAGTTGCAGAGGACCTCACTAAGTTGCTGAGGCTGGCTGCGAACCTGCAATCCTGTCTCAGCTTGCTGAGTACTGGGATTACAGGCATGTACCACTATGCAATGCCTGGCTTCTAATTTCTTTATATATTTTTGGCTGCCTACTCTGAAAAAAATATCTTTTTTTTTTTTTTTTTTGCAGTACTGGGGATTGAACTCAGAAGCATTCTACCTCTGAGCTATACCCCCAGCCCTATTTTTTATTCTTTATTTTGAAACAGGGTCTCACTAAGTTGTAGAGTGCCTCACTAGGTAGCTGAGGCTGGCCGCGAATGCGGATCCTCTGGTCTCAGCCTCCCAAATGCTAGGATTATAAGCGTGCGCCACTATGCCCGGCTAAATATAATCTTAAATTAAGGTATATATAATAACAATTCAAATATAATTTTAATTGTCACTACATTGTATTGAAACATCATCATTGCTTAAATCAAATAAGCAATAACACACACGCATCATATAACATATACTTACTTGATAAACACATTATTTTCATTCTTCATTCTTCTGACTGCTGAATCAGTAGCAATTTTGTATGCCTTTTTACCTGGAACCATCGAACTTTAAAGGAGCAATATATGCCAATAATACAATATAATCTTTAGGATGCACAAAATATACAACCTCGCCTACAGATGTATGCACCATTGATAGTACTGCTACAGGTTTTGCTCTGTCACATAGGAATTCTGATAAATTCAATCTCACTTGGTTTACATAAAAAATAAATTATACAGTATATTAACTATTATATACTACATTATTGAGAATACTTATGACAAAGGAAAAGTTCCTTTTTGACTAGGCTATAATGAACACCAAACCCTCTATTCAAAAATGTTCACATCTGAATTTTTTGAAAAAAAAAAGTTCTAATTGTGTTCCTCCTCTACCACCTGCTGATGGTTTGTGTCAGGAACTGTCGGACCTGTTCATAGCATGATCCCGCCTGTGACTCTGCTCATTCACTCTGCAAAGGTGGCTGTGCCAAGCCAGTGGGCAGCAGGAGGATTCCTAGAAATCGTTCTTTCACCAGATTGCCTAAAAATAACTTAAGCCATACACAAAAGTGACTGCAAACCACAAAAATATATCCCTCTAAACCCCAAATGAATATATATTCAACTCAACTTTTCCTTGCCAGAACCCAAAATCTCTGTAGCCATGTCAACATCACCCAATTCCAGGAGAACTACAAGGGGGAGGAAGTAAGACTGGAAAGAGACAATGTCACATATTTTGGCAAATGTTTCAAAACTGCAGTCATGTAACCACATTGCTAAGTTTTATTTGGCTTCATAATATATCTGATTTTGCTTTCACAGTTCAAAACATGTTCAAAGAAACTGCCTTCTTTCTGGGCACAGTGAAACACCTTTATGATTCCATTACTTGAGAGGCTGAGTCAGGAAGATTGCAAGTTCAAGGCCAGCCTGAGTAACTTAGCCACACTCTCAGCCACTTTGTGAGATCATGTTTCAAAATAAAAAAATAAAAAAGGCTGGGGTGTAGCTGAGAGGTAGAATGCCACTGAGTTCAATCCCAGTATCAAAAAGGTGGGGGGGGGCAACTTTCCTGCCAATAGCCATTTGCAGGAAACTGAATTGTTCATATCTGAGGTCTGACCTATTTTAACAACCCTTGAAGCAGTTATGCTTAGTTAAGTCCCAACCCAAATTCTACAGATATACAGCCTTTGTTTGCTGTCCTGAAACTTGTATTGGATATACTGATATGAGTGGGTCCTTGAACTGGCACCTACAAATGTTTGTGATTGTCAAAGCCCTGTCACTATACTAGCATTGGGAAGGTAATTAGATGTGCATTGTCCTTCTGAGCTCATTTTGCAGCTTTATTTGAAGTTGATGTGTCATAAAAACAAAAAATGAATACTGCATGAGCATCAGCTTTTACTTTGCATCAGTTTCTTCAGTTGGTCAATATTTCTCAGTAGCCATGAGAACGCAACACATGGAAGCCAGATGTGGTGCAAACAATTAGTAGGAACAGCTCAGAAAGAATTCACCAATCATCCAGTTTTTGTCAATTTTTTCTCATTACTTATCAGATGGGGGAGTCAACACGTGCTTGTGGGAGGGCAGCGCTCAGAACTGCTGCTTAGTGGTTCTACAGGAGCATCTTAGGGTAAGTTAAAATAGTCTCCACATTGCATGACATGCTTCCAATTATTTTTAAGTCTATGCTTTCTGCTTCAAAGTAAATAAAAACATTCTGGGTTCTAAATGAGGGAAATGGCAGGAAAGATGGGCACAGTAACATATCACCTTCCTCACAACAAGCCTACCAATCCCAGGGTCTCATTTTCCTGCTTGTCATCCTTATCCTGAAGGCTAGGAAATGGTAGTCACCACTATCCGCTTTTCTACTTATGATCTGCCAGATCCATGAACTGACCAGAGTCAGTAAGGGGAGACTGCCTAGGGCAGGAGCAACCTGGAAGGCCTTGGGCCTGATCAGAGGCCTGCACAGCTGCTTTTAGATAACCCTGTGAGGGAGCAGGCACCTACTCCTGCTCTTAAGGTGAAAAATACAGTCAGCCTAGTTAGCATTTGGTGCAGTAATTAATCTCCCAGAGGCTAAAAGACATGGCATTAAATCTGTGTTCAGGTTATAGAGCTACAATCATGTGGAAAAGTTCAATGTCCTTACCTTAACACTTACTCTAAAAGCTGTCCTGACACATCAAAAGATTTAATTAATTTTGATCTTTTATTAGCTAAAGGGGAAAAAATGAAGACAAAACAGGAATATGCTAAAAAGATTAAAAAAAAAAAAAAAAGAAGTCCCAGTTCAACTACATTACCCAAATTACCCATATCCTATGAGAACATTGGAAAGATTGCCTCTCTCAGGGTAAGAGCCATTTAAAGTGCTGTTATAAATTGTTCAGATCTAAGAAAGTATGTCTATGTTGGAGCTTTTGAGAAAGATGTGTTAATATATGCTCTTGTTAATCAGAGGTGGCCATATATGTAAAAAGAATGGTGGCACATTCGACACATGATTTGAGGAAAGGAGTCTACATATATTGAGTGCTCTACATGTGTTTTCCCACTCCTCATAAAACTTCACAAGGAAGTTGAAATGCTCACCATTTTACATACAAGAAAATTGTGGCCTAGAGAATTTAAGTATCTTGCCCAAGATCCCAAAGATGGTAAATGACAAAGCCAGGATTCAAACCCATGAAGCTGCAAATGTCTAATTTTGGAAACTTTTTGTGAAGGGAAGTTTGGGTTGGAGTAAGGTCTTATAGAACGGCCTGTCCATGTCTACCTTGCACCCCTAGCAATGACATGGCCTAAGCTGGCCACTCACTATCCTATTCCCCTGCCACAGCAATTGGACTATGGGTTAGGACACTGTCAAGTAGACTTTGAAGTCACATGCTGAAATGGCAGCCTGAGTCCCTTAATAACTGTGTGAAGCAGAGCTACCTGCCCTCCCCTGCCACAAGCCACACCCAGCATCCTGGAGTCCCCACTCTAGCCTGTTGCCTGGCTGAGAAAGAACTTCCATTTTTGTTAGAGCCATGGCATTTGGGGATCTATTTGTTATAGAAGTTTAGCCTACACTGAATAATTATAGCTATCAAAAGTGTTAATTCCATTCCAACCCCTACTCCTGGGTTCTCTGCTTTAGAACATTTCAATGTTTCTAACAATTTTATCAGAGCTTCTTTTAAAATCATATGACTCTACAGCTATAATATATAAAATTGGTCGCTTTTAGAAATACCATGAATATATACACTTACAAAAATACATAAATAATACAAATAATCAATCTTTGACCTTCTACCAAATTCCTTCCCAGGCATCAAGGGTAAGGTTACATTTATCAAAGAGTGACTTAGCCTGGAAAAAAATGAGTATTTGTCATTTGATAGTGACACAATATCTGAGGGAAAAAAATGAAAAATATTTCCCTTCTACTACACAAACCTATAGATAATTTTCTCCTTTCATTTTTACTTCTCCACTGGAGAAGTTCATCAGACTGCCCATTTTCTTAGTTGAAGAACTGAGGCAAAGTTTGGAATCCTGGTTTATGAAAAATGAATTTGGAAACTCTAATGTGACTTGTCTTCAGAGGTTTGGGCATGTCCTGCATTAGCTGTAAACATTCCAGCAGTAAATGACCCAGAATAAGTGAAACGAGTTACCAGTTCCTTGCAAATAAAATTCACAGGCACCTTGTACATATCAGTAGTTTGAAACTTGGATGGCTTTGGATCCCAGGATTGATATGAAAAGTTCATCTTATCCATAGTGTACAGATTTTCCAAATATGATTTTTGAACTAACAACATTGGCATCATCTGAGACGTGATAGAGATGTGTATCTCTGGCCCTAACCCAGACCTACCGAATCAGAGCTCTGAAGGGTGACCTAAGCTTCAGTGCTACTGCTTTGCCACAACACCATCACACCACACCATACCTTTAAAATCAAAGACCACACAAGCACACCTAGCACCAAGTTTTGGTTCTCATCCCATTCTCTAATAAGAAGAAACTCAGGCTCTTTAGAGAAATGGCTGATTCTAGGACTGGGACAGAAACTACACAAAGTGATCCTAGACCATCTTGTAACTCCAGATGACAGAGAAGTCCTCACTAAAAAGAAAAAAAAAAGTGGAGCTATGTCAAAGGGACAGAGTAGCCAGTTGGAAGATCTCCCAGTGATCAAAGCTGCAACAATTTGACCAAGAAAATAAAGCTTGGCCTGGTGGTGCATGCCTATAATTCCAGTACTTGGGAGGCTGAGATAAGAGGATTGTAAGTTCAAGACTGGCCTCAGCAACCTAGCAAGACTCTGAGCAACCTAGCAAGACCCTGTCTCAAAACAAACAATAAAGAAAGGGCGGGGGGTATAGCTCAGAGGTAGAATGCCTCTAGGATAAATCCCCACTACCACATGGATGGAAAGGAAAGGAAAGGAAAGGAAAGGAAAGGAAAGGAAAGGAAAGGAAAGGAAAGGAAGACAAATATCAGATTATAATAAATATCCATGGATCTATACTAGTATAAATAGATTATTGAATAAATAGAAAAAAGACAACTGCCTATGTAGAAGAATTCCAAGAATTTATGTAGATACTTAGTCTTCAATGAAGCAGTACAAACCCTCCCACTCCCATTAAGTGTGGCTTCAAGAAGTGACTTCCTTTCCAAGAGTTGCTATACAAAAAAGGGAGGGAAATATTAAATTTACAGTGGAAAAACCTGACAAAAACTACCTCAGCCAGGTGATCCAAGTCAGCATCAACTTATTCACATGGTAAGTCTTGTGGATAGCATGTACCATTCATTAAATGGAATGAAAATGACAGCTAACCTCTATGGTCTGCCTGCCCCAAACCCACTTTCTTAGTCAAATCACGGGGCATATATTAGACAAATCTCAACTGAGGAGCATTCTACAGAATAGCTAACCAGTACTCCTTCAAATGCTGCCAAGGTCATCAAAACCAGCAAAAGTCTGAAAACTGACATAGCCAAGGGTAGCCTAAGGAGACAGGATGACTGAAGGGTCCTAGGACTGAAAAGGGACATTAGGTAAAAATTAGGGAAATCCAAATACAGTATAAACTTTAGTTAATAACAACTTATTAATACTGGTCCCCTAATTGTAACAAATGTGTCAAATAATTATCACATGTCAATCATAGGAGAAACTGGGTGTGGAACTCTTGTACAATTTTTTTCTAAAACTTTTCTTAAAAATAAAGTTCATTAAGCAAGTGTATTATTCGGTTTGAAGTCTATCATACATTTCTTTAGGGAAAAAGATAAATCAAAATAAACTCAATTTCAAAGCTTTTCTGGGCTTTAGTATTGGTTTCACTCTATATCAGGTTGAGCGCAGACTCAGCCACTACAATTTAAACGCAGCACCACAATGCCTTAAACAAGGGAGACCGATTTCTCTTTCAGGCAACAGTATGGCAACTCCATGGTGGCAGGGCCACAGGCTCCCTTGGTATTATTGTTCTGCCATTTTTAGAGTTGGCCTCATTCACACAGGTCAAGACAGACAGCACAGATACCACTGCATCCTCCAAGAGGGAGGGGAAAGGGAGTATAAATTCAGGGTATAAATTCAAAGTCACACACATCACTGTTGCTCATGTCTAGAACCTATACAACCACAGCTGGTTACAAGAAAGTGGGGTCTTTATTCTGGGAATTCATGTACTCAGCTAAAAGTCCGAGCTCTATTGCTATAGATGAAGGACTAATCAATACCAGGGGCTAATAATCACTCTCTGCCACACATAGATTCCCTAATACATCCACTTTTCCTCAACTCCTTGACTCTCCACCACACAACAACCACTGACCTGGCATCAATGGATAATTTTCAGAGAGGATCACTAAGGCTCACTCTGGAACTCATAGCACAAAATATTTTTCCAACTCTGGATTCAAAAATTACCTCTCATTTTGTCTTGCATTCTTAGCCCCATAGGAGCATGATCTTTCTAATACTTGTTTCGTTTCCTTCTCTTTATCTTGTTTTCAGCTTCTGCATACCAAAGGTTCTAGGTAATGTTGAGCAGGTTGAGTTCTCACACAGACATCAGGGGCCATCAGTGACCTCCCTGCTGAAGGAGCCCAGGTGACAGACTCAAGGTCTAGAGTTGTGATTCCCCACTGAGAATGCCAGCTTTGCTGGACTCCAAGCTCCAGCTTACGTCTGAGTCTTGAGATGATAGAGCTCTTCAGTGACTAATTCAGGTGATGGGGTCGTGAACAATTTGAACCCAAGTCTAGAATCCAAATCCATCATCCCCTCAGTTGAACTTCCCTGGAACCCAGGGTGAGGGATGGGAAATCAAGATTAGAAACTTGCTGACCCCAAAGTGGGAGTCACTATGGGTGGAGCAGAGGAGTTCCCCTCATCCTCCCATATCCTCACCCTCCCAAAGGCCAATAAGGAAGAAGATTGGGTGACAGCCATGGGTCTGGAGGGTAGGGGGACCCAATGGCTAACTAGTCAGTCATTCTATCTGCTAGCCCAAGGGTGGACACCCATAAATGACTAGCTTATTTTAAAGCTATTCTCTGTTTGTGACATTTTTCCTCAGATGGCCCTTCTGTCCCAAACTGCCAGCCATTCTCTTTATCTTCTCCTCAAATTTGGGTTGACCTGTCCCCTCACAGTTCCTGAACTCAATCTGTACACCTTAGATAAAAACTTGTCTACACAAAGCCCCCAGCTAGTTTTTCTTTCCCAATCCTGTGTGGCACAGGCAATCTAGGGGACTCAGCTGACATATCCATGAGCCTGCCTCTTTGTTTATGCATATTCTTTCTCATAAACAAAGTTACAGATGAGACAGGGCCAGAAAAATTTAATGCACTAGAGTAGTGATTTACAGATGTCAATGCATACACCTAAACTGAGCTGTCTGCATCAAAATTGCCCAGGAAGGAATTTTTGAAATAGAGATTCACGGGCCTTATCCACAAAGGTTTTGGAGTCATGTTTGTGAAGTGGGGGATTAGAGATCCATATGTTTTTAAAGTATCTTTATGATCCTGATACAACCACTGTGCTAGACAATGACATGTCAGGTTAAGCATCAACAATATTAATATTAATGACAAAGTAGCCCATGCTGGGCAGTGCAATAATGGGTAAGGAATTGGGATTTGAAGTTAGACTTGGGTTTGAATCACTAACAAGCTGTGTGACTTTGGCAAAATTACTTAATGTCTCTGAACTTCAGTTTCCTCAACTGTTAAAAGATGTGACAGTGTCACAAAAACAAAACATAAATGAAATTATGGCTGTAAAGTAGAGGTTATATAGGAGTGTGTGTGTGTGTGTGTGTGTGTGTGTGTGTGTGTGTGTGTGTGTGTGTGCTGCATAAATGGGGTCTTCTCCCTACCAGAGATCTCATCATAAACTATTCCTGAGGCTGGTTCTCCAGGCAGGTTTTCTGCTGCTATCACTACTAGAAATAGCCACCAGAGGGAGCAATTTTGCCCCAGCTGATATTTTGGCTCTAATCACAATTAGGGTTTTCTCCTCCCTCCTCCTCAAAGTGGAGCCAGGCCCAGTAGTCAGATCCATGAAATTGGTCTTGCTACAGACTGGGCATGCAGCAACCTCAGCCTCCCCTGGATGAAAAGCAGGCCCCATTAATAACAGCTGGCCTCCTGCTCTCTGTTCACCCCCAACACCAGGCTTCCTGGTTTCCCAGCTTCTGGAAAAACCTTTTTCACATAACCCAGAACCTTCAACACTCCCCCCTTTTTCCCCAACCACTTGAGCGTTTCAGCCCCCAGGCCCTCTGTCCACAGGTGTAAGAGCTAGCTTCAGGCCACTGGCCTGCTGCACAATCCTGGGCTTCTCACTTACCTTCTGGGAGCTTGTCCATTGATTTGTAGAATGATCGGCCTCATCAGGTTACCAGGAGGACTAAATGAACTAATATACACAGGAGTGCTTTGTACCTGGAAGCACCATGAGACTGAAATGCATCCATGCACCATTAGCCTTGAGCAGGAGGGCTCCAACCCACTATCGGGGTCTCATGCCTAACACTTGGCTTTTCCTGTGAAATCTCCCAAAAGAAAACCTTAGAAATACTGATGGGTTCTTCTGCCTCAGTTTAATTCATTTCCCCAAGTTTGAGTAAGAGCTGTTTATAAACATGTCCAAAGTCCTGTTTCATTCTATCTATCCACCTGTCTGGCAATTATTACAAATCCTCAGTGTACTAGGGAAGCTGAATTTTACTATAGAAAGGCTCACACTTAGGGGAAGGGAATCCTTGGGTTAGAAAAGTGATCCTAGAAGATCCTACTAGGAGTTTCCAAAAGACTTCTGATAAATAAGGGGAAAGCTGTCACTTTGTTTCTGGGCCCATGAAAAATAACCAGAAATAGAACTTAGGAGCATTTACTTCTAGGGCCACCACAAGCTTGAAGGAAGGACTCTCAGACTTCACACTGTCTCTGCCTCCCTGGCTGGAAAAGAAGATAGCAACCTGCCCTGCCTCCCACTCTCAGGGTTTGCAGGAGGATGGTGTAAAATAATGTCAATAACAAAAATAATATTTAGTGTTTACCATGTGGCAGACACTGTTTTCAGTGTCTTAAGTCTAAATCCTCAGAACCCACATGGTAGAGAATATTACCCCCTTTTAGAGATGGGGAAACCAAGCTTAAAGGAACACTAGCTTTTGAGAGTGATTACTGATGGTTATCATGATCGAATATAAATACCCAAGCTGTTACTTCTGCAGCCATTGCTGCCCCTTGTGATGCTGTGGGCTGTCCCTAATCAGATGACAGAGGCTGTCAACTGAGTTAAGGTTTTCTGCGCTCCCCTAGAGCCCTTAGAGTGGGGCTCTTCACAGCAGCACTTCTAAGTGAAGCAACACCAGGAACACCCTCTTACGTGGTTCAAATGAATTAGTCAAATTGGGAGATACATGAATTTACATATCAATAATGTCTGTTGAAGTACCACTTCCTTTCTTCTAGATCTACCAAAACTTTCTTCTAGATCCTCTCCAGCCCATTCTCAACTGCAGATCCCAAAGTTGGAGTCTCTTAAACTGCATAGGTCACCTCCTTATTTGTGCCACAGCTGCAAGTGGTCCTCAGAGGACACTGTCCCATCAGCCTGGGTGCTCTCCCTCTGGGGCAAAGCAGCAGAAGTCAGGACTCATTTGTGCTGGAACCCAGGACACTTCCGTCCCACTGCCCTGCTGTGCTGGGCCAATGGCACCGCCACAGATTCCTATGTCAGAAGGTAAGCATTTATTTGTGATACTGGAAATTCTCAGTAACAATCATGGGGACATAGGTTTTGAGTACTTCTGTGTCAGATACCAGGGTAATCACATTGCCAAACCGGTGTTGTTGTTGTTGTTAATAGTCCTTTGAGGTCTCTGCTATTAATACCATTTCACATTCAAGGCTTAAAAAGCTGAAGACTCGGGAGGCTCAGGATGTCACTCAGTGGAAGAACACTTGCCCAGCTATGTGGGAAGCCCTGTATTCAGTCCCCAGCACTGCAAAAAAAAGCATACAACTTCCTATAAATAAAGTTTTACTGGAACACAGCCATGCCCATTCAATTGAGTATTGTTTAGGGCTGCTTTTACACTGCAGAGGCAGATTGAGTAGCTAGAACAGAAACTGCATAGGGTCTGCAAGCTAAAAAGACATAGTATGTGTGACCCTTCAAAAGAAAAGTTTGTCAATCCCTACTTTGGAGTCAAACTGCCTTCTTGTTTGGGCTCTGCTTTTTATCAGCTATGTGATCTTAAACAAGTTATTTCATTTCTGTGGGCTTTGGCTTCCTCATCTGTAAATTGGAATAATCATAGCACCAACCCCCGATACACAATAGCAACATCATGCGCATCACCTGGGAACTGGTTTAAATGCCAATTCTGCTTCACCCCAGGCCTATTGAATCAGGGACTCTGGGGCCCAGCAATCTGTGCCTTACCAAGCTCCCAGGCACTTCCGACGCCTGCTGAAGTCTGAGAATCACTGATAGAAACTGGTTGTCGTTGGAGGTACTAGATAAAAGCATTTGATTATGATTAGTTCAGATTGGTATTTAATCTCTGTGTTTTATGGGCTTGTCTTGGAAAATCAGTTGTAAACTCTTGAGCTCCTTAGTAGAAAGAGTAACATTTGACTTTTCTTTTGTCTCTGCTTAACACCAAGCAAACTTAGGTGCTTATTTTAAGTATTCTATTGGTGTACAATTACTAAAAATGAAGATGTCTTTCTGGAATCTATGGAGCAGGTGTGGTTCGGAGCAAGTGGGTGAGCCTCAGAGAATCCTTGAGTCACCTGAAGTTATAAGCGCATAAGTTTTTGCCTATGCAGTTGTGCATTTTCTTCTGTAGATGCTCATGTTTCTCACATTTCCATCACAAAGATTCCCCAGCAGTTCGTTTGTTTGTTTGCTGGCTTGCTTGCTTGTTTTTGTGGTACTGAGGATTGAACCCAGAGGCATTCTATCTCCAACCTATACCCCCAGACCGATTTTTAATTTTTGTTTTGAAACAAGGTCTTGCTAGATTGCTGACAGTCTCACTAAGTTGCTGAGGCTGTCCTTGGACCTGCTATCTTCCTGTCTCAGCCTCCCAAGTACTAGCATTTAGGCATGTGCCACCACTTCCGGCTTCTCCAGCACTTTAAACACCACTGCTCCAAAGTACAGACACCCACAGGTGCAGGCAGAGGACACTAGGTGCCAGCACCTAGAATGGTGAGAATGGTGTGCAATAGATGGGTCCTTACCCATTGTGTGGAACAGCAGAGGCTCCACAAGATGGCCTCCTCTGTGCTTTTCTTTACTTCCCCTTCTCTACCTCTGCCCTGGCTGTCTCTGCCTTCCTCCTCCCTAATTCTCTCTTAGGAATACTGCCTCTCTTCTCCCAGCTGTTAAAGAGAGTGGGTTAGACAAAGCTCTGCATCACATCATGGAGATGGCTGTTTAATTTGAGATGAGTGTTACATTACTCATTGCTCGAGTCCCCTTTGATCCGCCAGCTTTTGCTTCTTTTATCCTCACGGAGTGCATACATTAGTGCCCCAAATGCTTTGCCCGGCTTGTTGTCTTTCAGATGCTGTCAGAGATTATTTACTCGGGGAAAGCAGATGGATATCTTGTTTAATGTCAAAATAATTACTATTTGGTTGGCCTGATAGTTTATTTACACTTTCAGTATTTTTGTTTACATCCAAAGGACATGGCTAAAATTATATTTTGTCTGTTAAAATAAACAGGATATGACAATCTTTTTTTAAAAAAAACCTAATTTTCCTAGTTGATGAGTTGGTTTATTAAAATGGTTAGAAGATGACAGAACCCAGTAGGAATGGTCACTCAAATTGAAATATACAGCTGTTATATGCTTGTTATTTATAAAAAAAAAATTAAAAAGAGGCAGTAAACAATGCTTTAAGCAAGGGAGGAATGGTGCAGTAGTTAAGAGCAAGATTTTAGCCCCAGTTTCAAATCCCAGCTTTGCTGCTTACCAACTGTATGAACCGTAATCTAATTTTCCAACTTCTCTGATCCTCAGTTTCCCCATTAGCCAAATAGATATAGTGATTGTTGTGAGAATTAAAGTTCATATATGTAAATGTCCTGGTATATACAAATGCTGTTTAAGTATTGGCTATTATTTAAATTAATTTTAAAGTAGTTCAGTGGACCAGGCATGGTGACTGCATGCCTGTAATCCCAGTACTTGGGAAACTGAGACAGGAAGATCGCAGGTTCATAGCCAGCCTCAGCAACCTTGTGAAGCCCTCTTCAACTTAGTGGGAGGGCTCACTAAATAAAAAATAATAAAATAAATGGAGCTAGGGTAAATAAATATAAAAATAAATGTAGCTCAGAGGTAGATTACCTCTGGGTTCAATCCCCAGTACCAGAGAGAGAGACAGAGACAGAGACACACACACACACAGAGAGAGAGAGAGAGAGAGAGAAGGAAGTTCATTTTACAATGAATGACCTTAAAGAGAAAAACATAAGATCACTTCAAAGGGGTCAAGGTCAAAATTTTCGTATTAAAGAAGAGAATCCAATTTCTGCTGTATGTCTCCACAATTTTATAAGCATGCTCATTTATGATAAATTATTATTATTGTGGAGCAGATGGATGAATCTCAATCATTATACTATAATGGAAGATTAAACATTTTCTTAACTTCTATTCATCAAATTAAGTCTTTATACTCACAACAAAGGACAATGCATCAATGTTATCATTAAGGATTTTTAAAATACAACTTTAGCGTGGCGCATAATAAGACATGATTAATGTACTGACAGAAGTAGTAAATACTAAACAACACATATTAGTGTAGAATGACTTTTTCAGTCCTCCTATTCTGTGGTTTCTTAACCTGTGATGAATTGTGTCAAAGAGAAATGACTATCAAAATCATTTGATCTTTTTTGCTAGGTCTTTCTTTTCAACTATATCTTTACCTGTAAAATGTTTTTCCCCAAAGCTTCAGGGTTTTGTTTTGTTTTTTCTAGGAAGGGAAGGAAGGATAGTACATATTCAACTACCAAAAAAGAGACAGGTTTCTCACTTAGATGAGTTTTGTGTCACATTTAACAGATTGTAAGATTTAGAAGGGTGGAGCAAAATGTGATCCACAGCCTCTCTTATAGAATCCTCCCCAACATGCACAACTGCACTGAATGACTCTAATTCCAAAAACATACCCAGTCTTTACAACATCTGACAAGGCAGTTTCACAGTCTCCCTCAAGAATGCATTTCAACACTTATCATCATTACCAAACACTCTTTATAGAAGTGGACATAAAGAACTGACAGCAGGAAAAAACACAAAAACAAAACAAAAAAACAAACTACTTGGTGGAACAAAGAGCCCTAGCCTTGGAGTTATTTGGTACACTTGACCTTGGGACCCAAGGTCAAGCCTCTCATCTTCTACTTTAAGGACCAGAGCACATCCTATTTAGTCTCTTTTCTTATTCCTTTACTTATAGCATTTATTGCTTTCTCTGAATAAATGCACATTAAACCTTTTGCATATAACATCTGAGTTTACTTACTAGGAAATCCCTCCCTACTAACTACCTCTAATCCCTTTTTATACCTGCAGTGGTTATCTTTGCTAATTTATAAAGAATTGGGCCGGATGTGGTGGCATACACCTGTAACCTCAGTACTTGGGAGGCTGAAACAGGAGGATCACAGGTTCGAGACCAGCCTGAGCATCATAGGATATTCTCAGCAACTCAGTAACACCTTGTTTCAAAACAAAAAAATAAAAAGGGCTCAAGGTGTAGCTAGGAGGTTGAATGCCCTTGGGTTCAATCTCAAGTAACACACACAAACACACACACACACACACACACACACACACACACACACACACACACAAACTGGAATACAGCAGCAAATTATGAAAGATTCAAGAAAAAAACTTCAATAGTCAACAGGCCTCACGAATGGTTCAGTGAAATAGCAATAGTTAAATATTTGAAACTATAGTAAAAGGCTTCAAATATCAATTAATGTGCATCAGCACACTATTCATTAAGCATGGTGATCCCCAGGTGGAAGATGTGTTATGATTTTTAACATGGGAAAAAATTCCATAACAAATTTCCCCATCAACCCAATAAAATTTTGGAGGCAATTTTTTCAGTCAATATAGCTTAATAAAGCAGAGTGCTAAGTAGGAGGAAGGAAAGCAACGTCCACAGATGCCATATAAAGTTCAACGCCAGCAGGCCAAGTGATGGCTCTGTGTTATTCCACCTTATGGAGAGGAGTTTGCCCCACACAGTAAAAAACATAACATTTTAGATGATGGAAGAAAGTGGGGGGGATAGTGTTGTTCGAATACCTGGAATACTAGAATACTTCTACTTCTTAACCCTGAAGTAACCTTGATAAGCATCTCCCTTTCTTTGGTAATGATCCAGAGAGGTCGTGTAAGATCCTGAAGGGCCCTGAGTCATTCTTTCCCACGTTAATTATCACTGAACAGAACTGTAACTTCAGAAACTGTGAAAACACAGGCTGAATCCTATTATCAGACTTTTTTTTTTCTCTCATTTTTCATTTTCTCATTAACATATGGTACATGCCTATGCATGTACACAATCAATTTGGATTCCGGATAAAAAAAATTGTATCTAATCTAAAGCTATATCCTTGTTTAAATCCCAGTGGCGTGTGTGTGTGTGTGTGTGTGTGTGTGTGTGTGTGTGTGTGTTTTATCAGGGATCACACCTAAGGGCATTCTACCTCTGAGCTATACCCCCAGCCCTATTTTATTTTTTATTTTGGAACAGGGTTTCACTAAATTGCTGAGGCTAGTCTCAAATATTCGATCCTCTGGTCTCAAGTACTAGGATTATAAGAGTGCACCACCACGACCAGCTGGCTTTTACTTTTATATTTGGAAAAGAAGGTGAAAATATTTGCTGGTGAATAAGATGCTATTATGATAAGAACATAGCCAGTTTCCGACATTAGAGGGAAGAAAGCTCATTTTGAGGGAAAGCCAAACCAAGGTGAGGGTAATGAACACATAGTTTGGTGGGAAAGACAGCAAGAAAACTTATTGTCAAAGAAACATGGAAAGTAGTAACTGAAAGAAGCCAGTTACAAAACAGTATGTACAGCATGATCTCATTCCAGAAAAATAATTCATATACATGCACACATATGTCAACTTAGAAGCATCTAAGGTCATCTCTGGGTAGTGGAATTACTTTCTAGCTTTCTTCAGTATACAAACACTGATTTTTACAATAATTAAAGGTTTGGCTAAAGTGCTTGTTTGTTTAAAATGGATCACTGCTTCTGCACGTCTCACGGTCTTGCTCCACTGCTCTGTCTTCTGACTTTTCCTCAGTCTTGGCCACTGAGAAAGGCCGGCATTCTCCCTTCAATTACGGCTATTGAAGGGACCAGTGCTAAAGAGTATGATGGGGGGAGATGGTGATTGTTCTGTTTGTTCTCTGCCCTCCCCAACGGGGGGGGAGGGAGAGAGAGAGAGAGAGAGAGAGAAGAGAAAGGAGAGAGGAGAGAGGGAAAGAGAGAGAGAGAGAGAAGAGAGAGAGAGAGAGAGAAGAGAAAGGAGAGAGGAGAGAGGGAAAGAGAGAGAGAGAGAGAAGAGAGAGAGAGAGAGAGAGAGAGAGAGAGAGAGAGAGAGAGAGAGAGCTCTCTAACAGAAACCCATGATTGATGATGATGATGATTTGTGGTACTGAGGATTGAACCCAGGGGCATTCTACCTCTAAGCTACACCCCAGCCCTTAAAATGATTTATTTATTTATATTTATTTTTATTGGTGCATTGTAATCATACATCCTTGTTAGGTACAAGCTGGTAAAGGCATACATGCACACATCTCTCATTTAACCCTTCCCCAATTCCCACCCCGCTCCCTCTCTCTCGCTCTCCCTCTTTCTCAAGTTCAGTTTTGTGATTTACTTTGATATGATTGTGAAACAAGGTCTCGCTAGGTTAAGAGTCTCACTACTTATTGAGGCCGTCCTCAAACCTGTGATCCTCCTATCTCAGACTTCCAAGTACTAGGATTATAGGCATGCACCACCATGCCTGGCTCTATGATTGGTTTTAAGTTTTACCATTTATTTTCTCTTTGGCCCTAACAAATTAATTAGTTTCTTCCCACCTCAAATTCTTCAACTGTTAAATATGGCTGATAATACGTGAAAGCGTACTGGGTGAATTAAGTGAAAAAATGTATATAAAAACATAGTAGGCACTCCTAAAGTGTAGGGCCCCCAAAACTGCAATGCATATGTAATTCCATTTGTAGCAGATGTATTTCTGCTACATTATCTAAGCTCTTGAGTGGCATTTATTTGGAGGAAATTATTGTCAGAAGCTGCTGACAATTTGAAACCCTGAGTCTCCAGGCCTGGTGGAGGTAAAATCTAAATATTTCTCACCTACAAGAGCCACTGAAATGAGAAAGAGGCACACTGCCTTTTATGTGGAAAGCTACCAACTTTCTTATTGCCAGGAAACACAATTGTTTTCTCATATTCTGACAAGAATGGAGGTAGGGGGAAAAAAAAAAGATGAGATCAAAATGCTCTGTCTCAGTTCACAACTGGAGAGAAAAACACACAAAGGCCTTCGTATTACCCTGTAAACACTGGGGTGTACTATCCATGTTACAGGAGGTGACTGGAGAGCTCATCTGAATCTAATGTCAGGAATCTACTGCCATCATCAACTACCCCAGCCCACCTCTGTCCCTTTCCAAGTGTCCACCAATATCTGTAAAAGACTTGCCAAGAATAAGGCTTGCATAAAATAGGCGAGAGAGGAAACCAATCTTGTGGCTAGAGGCCAGATGAAAGTCTTGAGAGCAGAGCACTGTTCAAATTTTTCTTTTTAAGTGTGCAATGTAAATTACACCTTCAGTCTTTTCTAGGAAACTTTTGGTAAAATCTGCATTATTCTCAAAAGCCTTAACACAAATAGATTTCTTTTCTTTTCTTTTTTTTTTTTTTTTTTTTCAGTACTGAGGATTGAATCCAGGGGCATTCTACCTCAGAGCTACATCCTCAGCTCCCTCCCCTTTTTTTTGAAACAAGGTCTTGCTAAGTTGCTGAGGATCTCACTGAGTTGCTGCGGTTGGCCTCAAACCCACTATCTTCTTGTCTCTGCCTCCCAAATACTGGGATTACAGGTTTGCACCACCACACCCAGCTGCAAATTCTTATGATGATTCTTTATGATGAATTTAAAGAAGTGTCATGGGCTAATCTTGGACCCAGCTGGTATATGGGTCACTTGATTCTGGGTGAGTTTAAGTCCTATTTGGTGTGTCAGTCAAACCAGCCTTGGCAAATCCCTACTATTCACAATGTGATGCACACTTTCCTCATAGGATTTTCACCATTGAATTAGCCAGCAAGGTATCATGTTCAATGAGACTACAGAAGAACTATCAAACTTACTTAACTTGCCGCTGTCTACCCAACATGGAAGAACCTAGGCTACCTTCCTTAAGACTGAACTCGTGGGTTCTATTCTTGCCTTTCTGTACTCAGAATAACTGACACATCATTATATCTAAAACATACATTTCTAAGGAGTCCTAAGAGCATTTTATTAAATAATACCATTTAATCATTGGGAAACTAATTCTTCCACCACTTTTTATTTTAATTTCAAAAGCAATTATCACTCACTATTCCAAACAATGCTTTGGGTTTCAATAAACTTCTGTGTCTTTTCAAGGAAATTCTAGGAGTGCATGCCACTCCTCTGAATTGGATTAAGTCCCTGTTATTATAAGTAGACTGACCTACCATAAGGGTCAGGAATTGATACAACAGAAACTGCTCTACATTTCTTTTCTTTTCTTTTTTCTTTTGTTTTGTTTCTAGGTACTGGGGATTTAGCCCAGGGGCATTCTACTTCCTAGCTACAGCCCCAGCCCTATTTTTGATTCTTTATTTTGAAACAGGGTCTCACTAAGTTGCAGAGGGCCTCACTAAGTAGCATAGGCTGGCCTCGAACCCAGATCCTCCAGTCTCAGCCTCACAGGTACTGGGATTACAAGCGTGCATCACCACATTGGGCTTGCTCTAAGTTCCTTAATCAGTAAGAGATTTATTTTAGGGAAATGGATTCTTTCAAACAACGAAAAGGCTTACGGGGTGAAAGTCAGAGGTCAGCTGACTGGGTTACCAAGTCCTAACATGATACAAAAATGTTTCTGCTATCACCACTGTATTAGTTTCTCATTCACTGTGACCAAAGTACCTCACAAGAACAACTTAGAAGAAGAAAAGTTTACTTGGCTCACGTTTCAGAGGATCAGTCCATGGTTGGCTGGCTCCATGGCAGAAACATCCTGGCGGCGCGGCGGGGCAGAGGAGAGCTGCTCAGCTCATGGCAGCTGAGAATTAGAGGAAGAAACCAGGGACAGATGTAGTCCCCAAGGCCACACCCCCAGTGACCTACCTCCTTCAGCCACACCCTACTGCCTACAGTTATAATCCAGAAAGTCTATTCAAATTATGAGTCCACCAATGGGGTTATCCACTGATGAGGTTAGAGCCCTGATTTAGTTATTTCACCTCTGAACATTTCTTTCTGCATTGCCAACACATGAGCTTTTCTGGAGGACAATCCATATCCAAACCATGACACCATTGCTATTGCTACTACTTCTTCACTCTCAGGAAAGTGGCCTCCCAACTATAGAACACAGCTCTATCAGCTGCATACATACACCTGCCAGAGCTTTCTCCCTCCACTGCAGAGAGAGAGCTACCACTTCACAACTGCCTTCCAAATTACATATAAATACATTTAAAAAGATAGAACATAATCCACATGCAGAATATTAGATACAAGGCAATCTAAGGAAAATAGCTTCTAGCTTTCCAACTTCCAAATAGAAGGAGGATAAAGTGGAGGTTTAAAGAGCCAGTCCTCCCTCTACAACTAATGTAAAACACAGCTTTTAGCAAAATTCAGTACAACAAACAGAAACTGCTGTTTCTCAATAAGTAGGTGATTCAATATAGAGAATCAGTTTCTTTCAAACAATGGAACATATAATACATGATGTATTCCATTCCTGACATCTAAAATGCTAATAATTATTAACTTTGAGAGATGAATAAATGAGAATTTGTTATGCTATTCTAAGTTTTCACATGCATTTGAAGGTTGCTCTTCTTTGTAAGTGTCTGTACTTGTTATTCTCCATTTACTCCCAACCCAAATTCACAGTCTTCCCTTTTTTATCCAGCTTAGTGCCTCAGGAAGTTGGCTTTTACAGATTGCTTTACTTGGGTTCCCTTGCTAGTTGGCTTCTGGTTGGGTTTGACTAATCCAAGGTTCCTGCAGGAGATCACCTAGAGGTCCCATCTCCCTCCCTCTTGAGCCACTTTTGTTGTCAGTAGCCCTGTCCCTTCATGATCAGAACTCCTGCCCAGTGGCCCCTCTTTTTTCGCTCTTACTTTCCATAGGCTTTTATGATAATGTGTTTTCCTCTATGACAGCAAGGTGACAATGTTTCCTGTTGTCTTTGATGGTTGGGTATCTCTACATTCTTTGTTGTTTCCCTAATCTCATCCCCACTTCCATGAATTGTCCTTTTATTAAAAACATTTTGGACCATCCCAGAGAGTTCTGCTTCCTATTGGGACCCTCTAGTAACCCTTTTAGGATGGTCTTCTCAGATGTACCTCACTATACCCACCAACCTTGGAAGCCCACAATCTCCTAAACCCTCCTGCTCCTAACTTTTTTCTCCCCTACTTATCCCTATACTTCCAATTCTGCATGCCTTCCTCTCAGGATCTTGCATTATACGAAATCATATATAAATTGATAGCTTAAAACTTTTTTTCCAAGGTAAGATTTGTCAATTTTAGGGGAAGATATATGTTACAATAGAGATGTCAATAGTATGAAAAACATTTCAGATAAAAATAAGGAGCATATTGGGGAAGATAGGCTTATAAAGCATAGAACCTTTTATTTTTATAAATAAAGAATGTCAGATGACCTAGAGGCTGGGTTTCAAATAAGTGATTAAATTTGATTCAGTGTTAGAAAAATTAAGAGTAAACTTCTTGGGGACAGATATTTTGCCTTGTTCTTGGTTCTGTCTCTAGCACCTGGCATAGTACCTAACACATAATAGGAATTTATGAATTATGAAAGAATGAATGAACAAGCATGGCTGGGAACTACTTGGTTCTTTTCTCTCAGCCCTCTCGTCATATCTACACTTGTAATTTTGTGAGATATGACATTTTCATCATTAATCAACACAAGACCCACATTTGGCCCTTAGAATTGTGGCCATGATCTTGGGCATCTTCCCCAGCAGGTCTTAGCACCCTCGTTGACAGAAAGGCCAGGATCAGGCCATCAACTTCTAAAACTAAAATAATATTAAAGATGTTTTCACTCCATTTTTTTATGTAGTGGGTGTTCTTGCTTTGTTTGGTTTTATCTAGTTGATTGTTTCAGTAAACTATGCATCTGTTTTTGGCATGAATATGGCATTTTGAGAGAGCATATGTTCCTAAGATATTTCTAACTTGTGCTCACATAAACACTTTACAGGGCTTGCCTAAGGCACTCTGCCCAAGCACAAGTTTATCTTTCAGAAAAGTTTACCAAAATGGGCATAATAGGAGACAAGAGAAAGACAGCTGGAATTAAAAGCAATATTTTTTAAGTGGGGGATAAAATACTCCACTAACAAAATACTCTAACTTGTATCTTAGATCAGAAATAGCAATTATCAAAAATCAAGAGGCAAAGTACATTCTGTAACCATACATATACTGCTAACACAAAGCAGAAATCTAAAACCTGAACTTTTCAGAGTGAATCAGAGTCTCTAAAAAGACAGGGCAAGTTTGAGAAACTATTAAGATCTAGATTAAAATATCTCTCTTCTACAATCATTTTTTCAGAAGTAATAAAAATCCTCAC
>PVLC010020406.1:0-29304 GCA_004027655.1 Graphiurus murinus | reverse complement strand
TGACATCCAGGTCCTTGATCCACCTTGAGTTGACTCTTGTGCAGGGTGAGAAAGTGGGGTTTATTTCCATTTTCCTGCATATGGTTAACCAGTTTTGCCAACACCATTTGTTAAAGAGGCTATCCTTTTTCCAGCGTATATTTTTGGCTCCTTTGTCAAAAATCAGTTGACTGAAAGTCTGTGGGTCTGTTTCTGAGTCATTCTTTCTTAGGATAAAAACTTTATTTTAGCATACAAAATCCTCTTTCATGCAAGGGAAAAAATAATCAACTCTTTTAATCGCCTTCACCAAAAAACTCCCATGTAATTCCCGTTGGTCTTGTTTTATGAAGCCACTTTTAAGCATGTTTTCATAGTGGTGCAACTTCTAGAGCAGATGAGCCCCATGATTTCACATTCAGAATTGCTAGTCACAGAAAAAAGTGTATTCATTCACTTTCTAGTGCATATTTTATGTCTTACTCATAGAAATTTATGTTTGAAATGCATTGTGGTTAATGAATTTACCCGAATTTGACCTATAAGCTTTCATTCACACCTTCTGAAAGTTTAAGCAGCTTTAGAACTTTAAGAAGGGCTGTAGCATAGCATTCTCAATAAATATGGCAACAACAGTTTCTTACTATCATAGATGATGATGCGGAAAAAGTCATGGACAGAGAGCTGAAACATGATTAAAAAAACATTTTATCATAATTAAATAAATTCTAGAACACCTTTTAAAATGTATTTCCTGTCATTTTCCATATGATTTAATCTTTATAATGATATAAGATAAACCTCCACATGTATATAAGATCAAAATACCTATGTCCCAATAATTTTGCATTAAAATTGTACATTTATATATGAAATATATATCCCTCCCATATTCATTTTGATATTAAATAATGCATTATTCAATTAATGTAAATGACAGATCTTAATAATTCTGTTAAGTATTATCAAATACTGACTTACTGCTTGGTAAAGACCTGGTATTAATCTACAAGCTTTCTTTATATTAGTTTATATTCACATATGCCAAGATGCAGACACTGAAAGAAATCCCATAGTCAAGTTCTGATTCTGAGATAAAGCCCCATAAAAAAAGAATAGGAAAACCCTTACCCTGAGTCAGTTGGTTCTGGGATCTTTGCTTAAATTAACTATGCTGTAATGTGTTCTTTTTTATATGATAAACACTTTGGAGGTATAATTTAAGAACTGTAACCCTACCACATTGGTATGAAAAAACTAGGAAGATTATGTCAAATATTTTAAATAATAGCAATTTGTCCTAATGATTGATAATGGGAGTGGTACCGTTTTGAATTTGAGCAGATACTTGATATGGAGACGGTATCAAGAAGTATTTTTACAAGTTTATGTGGGTCACCATGGAAGTTTATGATCATACATGAGAGAATACTTCTTTAGTAATTACCTGGCTTTGTTTACATTTTTTATTTTTGGTACTTTTGACACAGTCATCTCCAGTTTCATTTTGACTTTTATATTTCTTTCACATGTCCTTTGCTGTGTCTTCTTCAGCCCTTATGACCCAACTCTTTCTCAGCCAGCAGATCCTCAGAGGGCTCAAAGAGGAAGGCATAAAGGGCAGGCTCACTGACTCTGCTCTTTGGGTAAAGAGTAGACACAGAATGACCTGCTGTGCATGGAATGGGTCCAATGCCAAACCTAGATTGGGCACTTTGCCTCCTGGGACATGTGGTGTAGTGTCATTTGCTTCATCAGATGTTCTGTTTAATGTAGACAGACAGATACAGCAGAGATCAAACCGCAATAACACGTGTTTCACTATAAAAGGGTTCAGGTGTTTGAGGAGTGGCTCACTAGGAGTTGAGGGATACTCCTCATCCTGGCTTAGTCACAGGTGCCCCATGATTTTCGCAGCCATGGCCCTCAGTATGGGGTTAACAGTAAATAACTGAAACTTTGCCCATCAGTAGAAAGGTGAGAGGGTATCTCATAACTTGCCTGCCCAACATGCTCCTTTAGCTGCTCAAAATTTGTATCAACAAAGGGAAAGCAGTCCATTAGCATAAAGTACAGGAGGACACCCAGGCCCCAGACATCTGCCATGGGGTTATATCTTTTCCACTGATATAGCTCTGGGTCACAGATTAGATTTCAATGGCAGGGAAAGTCTTTAGCTTGCACCCAGCAGTGACCCTGATGTTTTCTTTGTCCTCTTGCAGGATAATCTCTGACTTCAGATGTCTGTACATGATGCCCTTCTCATGGCTGTAGTGCGCTGCACACAGGATGTGCTTGAATACCCACCAGCTCCCCTCTGCCTTCAGGCCAGTGGACACCTGCTCTCCACTCATGTGCTCCATCACCAGGTAGAAATATTCAAAGGTGGCTATGGTCTGAAACAACTGGACCACATTCAAGTGCCCCAGGCTTCACAATATCCAGTTCAGATTAAAAGTAGAGGGGCTTATATCTAACATTAGTTAGTACTTTCATGGCCACATCTGTTCCAGAGAATATACTGCTAGAAAGTTTGCGCCAAGCAAAGCTGCACTGTCCAAAGTTCCTCAAGAGCCAGTAATGGGCCATGAGGGAATCCAAAGAGAGAGTTGGCCAGAAGGCCTGGCCTTACTTCACTGCTCTCACTGCTATATACTGTACTGGAGTATAGACTACTCCACTGTATATCAAAAATCCCCAACATAACTAACTATGCCAGCTAAAGAAAACAAAGCAAGCAGAATAACAAGCCCAAACAAACAAAAATATACAAAGCCACTAAAACACAGAATTACGTGTGAGTCCAACAGGTCACCAACCAGGAGCTCTCTGTACTGATGAACAAAAACCCAGCCATGGCCAGAGCCTTATATAACTGGTGCTTGAGACTCCTTCACAATGCAACCTTGTGAGGTCACAGCAGGAAAGGCCTGGGTCATTGCTGGATGTGACCCACTGGGACTGTTTCATTTTTGGTCTCCAGGAACTTTGCCACTAAATGAAATGAAGGATTCTAGAAAATGTTTGCTTTCTTTGGATATGGAGACTGATGTTTACTTGTTTAGAAATTCAAATTTTAGGAAGAGTCAGTGACTTTTTCCTTTAAAGAATAATTTGTAGTAAAAGATGATCTAGAGAAGAATCAAAACTGCAGACTTCAAGAGACTTAGAATAGTCATGTTTATAATGTGAATTAAAAGAAATTTAGTTATTTTCATTACAGGCAACTTTTTATGATAATTTTTTGACTAACAGTATTATACCAGCATAATTAGGCTTTAATAAACTTTACAGAATCTTAAAAACATTTATATCAACTATATATCATATATTACAAGACAATAATAGTTATGCACTTAACCAGCATTATTAAGTGACCATTTATAGTACTTTAAAACAACTATATTACTTTTCAAAACTATAACTTTTAAGACTCAATTTCCTAAGTAATCAAAAACCTAATAAAGGGATTTTGGTTATGTCTCAGTGGTGGAGGAATTGCTTAGTATGTGTGAGGACTTGTTTCAGTAAAGAGAACTGCAGAAACAGCGACAACCACCCAAAATCCCCAAAGTGGCCTTGTATTACGAAAATGCAATATTGCAAAATGCAGGGAAGGCTATGGGAAAAAGAGTTCAGTGCCTTACTGTTGACCAGAGGATGCATTCAGTTCCCTGCTGTGTGAGTTTCTTCCACCTGCCAAAATAATTCATAAACCATTTCTTCAAGGGAAAGAGTTTGCTAGCAAGGCAGAAGTCACAATGTTAGTGAAAAGAATGAAAAGAATGAGCCAGGCACCATATTGGTCCTCATTAATGGATTTTTTTCAATGACGAAAGTATGGGTATAGAATTATTTATATTTATATTTATATTATTATATATAGCTATCTACAGTTCTAGACAATCAAAAACTGTACAACATATAATTCACAAATGCGAACTTAGAAAAATATTAAAGAATCTTAAAGAAAGGAGAAGTTGACAATTCAAATTACTAGTAACTTTGACCAGAAATGACTGTATATCAGCAGGAGTGCAAACATAGTGCCTCACTAATATTGATAATGTCCTATAAATTAAATTTGGCAATGAATTTTAGAAAGAAAATTTTATTTTATAGTAGTTAGAATGCAGTATACAGTTTAAATGTACCATTTACAAAATTTTCCTCATCTCTTAGCAGGGCCTATTAGGCACAATCAGTACAACAATATTAAATACAAACATGCACACTTCATTTACATTTCCTTAGTTTTCATTTAATGTCCACATTTTTTTCCAGAATTCAATTTAGAAAACCCCATCACATTTTGAAAACCAGTCCATCTATATTTCTTTTAGATGTGACATTTCTCAAACATTCCTTCTTTATTTTGACACTGACATTCTCAATTTGGAATTTCTCTAAGGTTTTTCTCATAATTATATTATTTTAAAATGCATTTTTATTGGTACATTATAGTCTCATAATAAAGTAAATCATGTTGACAATGGCATACCTGCACACAGCTTACACAAATTTACTCATTTTGTGGCCAGATTGTTCCAGTGTTTGCCCTAAAAAGTTTTTCAGTTTGTTCCGGTACCATTTTAAATAGAGAAGTGATTGTGGTGTGGTTTTTACATTGCATTTCTCCTTGGTTCCATGTGTTGATGGTTAGCATTTCATAATCTCTTGCACTAGAAGCACACCAGTATAATTATTTTAATCCCCGACCAATACCACATTTATTATTTGTTTTTAGGTTCCTAGACCTTTTGTTTGTGAATGATACTAGAAACAATCAGTTGGGCACCAAGTATATTACTAGATTCTCTGGGGTCTCCTGATTCTAATATTTATCAGGTGACAGAGCATAGGACATATTTGTATATACTAACTTACACAAATACTCAATTATTTCTACATTCATACCTGCATATGAATTTAAAATTAAATATAAATTTCTAGTAAGTTCATCTATGACCTGAATCAAAACTAGTACCAAGTTAATCTAACCATTTTCATTTCCTTGTGAAAAACCTCCCACTCTAACAGGTGCAAATTTGATTTGTTTGATCATTCAACTCAAACATTAAGAGAGGTCTCAGAACTGTTAATCCATTCTTCCACTGAAGCAGCTTTACCAATGAACAAGTAGTGTGTGCTTAAAAGTTCTTTGACATTTATTCTTAAAATCTCTGCTTCTTTCATGTTACTTAGATCAGCCCTTTTCCCCTCACTTCCTTTTCTGCGCTTAACACATAAATTTGTTACACAGATATGTTATATTCCATTTATTCCTTCCTGCAGTTCTCTAACCTAGTAAACAGTGTTTTTAATTTGCATATATTAAGGTTCACACTTTGTGAAAGAGGAACAGTATATTTGAAAAATATTGTTACATTTTCATAGAAAATAACTTAATTGCTGATAAGAAATCTGTATTTTATTGAAACTTCCCCTTTTCTAACTTGCTTCTAATAACAACTAATCATTCTCACTATAAAGTCACCTTTTCCAGAGTTTCTTATAAATTGACTTAAATACTACCTAGTGTTTTCAAACTGGCTGTTCACTTAAAAACATACCACAAAAATTTATTAAATTTGTATCATGATTATTTCGATGTGTATTAACTTTTTGAACATATTTTCGTGTATTAATTGAATATATCTATAGATTCTTTGAAAAAATGTCCACTCGCTTTAGGAATTTTCAACTTCATTTTTAAACTGTTGGATTTTTTAATATATTCTGTGCAGTAGATACCTATTGACTATATGATTTGAAAACATTTTTTTAAAATTTTTTGCAGTTTTCTTCACGCAAATGAATCACAAAATTTTTCTTCTCTCATTGGTGTTCTTGTCGTCTAATAAGAATTACTTTTTTTAACCTAGTGAATATGTTTTGCTATGGGACTTGTAGTTTGAGCTGTTACATTTAGATCTGTGATCCTTTTTGTATCAATTACATATATGGCATGAGGAAAGACTCCAAATTACATGTGCATATTTACTTGTCCCAGTAATATATTTGAGGAAAATATTTTCCATATTGAATTGTTTTAGAAAACTTTTTCTTTTTTTTGAAGTTGATTTTTACTATGTTGCTTGGACTGCCCTCAAATTATTTAAACCCCTGTCTCAGCCTCCAGAAACCTGGATGTGCATCACCACCACATCCAGCTCTGTTGGCAACCTCTTACAACCAGTTCACCATGAATATATGGATTAATTTTGGACAATTATCTCAATAAAATTAATCACTGTCCCCATGTTTACACCAGTACCAGCAATTCATGACTTCTCTCAGTTTGTAAATGTTGATATAATGATTGATGAACCATATATGTAATTTTCTATTGTATATTAGCACCTCTCAACCTATGTTTAACTATACATTCATACTCTTTTTTAAAAATATCTTTTATTTTCATCTTTCCAGTCATCAGTCTGCTAATTCAATGAGAAAATCAAGTTGGTTAAGAATGACAAATCTTACACCTTCTCTAATATATACCAGAAATTTCCTCCAATATACCTACAACCGAAATGACAGAGGAAAGAGTTTGTGCCGTCTTATGCTTAAGAATCATGAATATGTCCATTATGTGGATAAGTGTTTTTTCATTGTGCCATATTCACAGAGCAGTAATTTTGTGAAAATATCACTGATTCTCCACTTCAGAACCTAGATTAAAAAACATTTCATTAATATAAAAAATGAATTTAAGCACATGACAGTTTCTTTATTCGATAATTATAGACAGAAAGCAGGTACTGTGGTGGTGCACACCAGTATCAGTATTTCTTTTACTTGAGAGTTTGAGACTGCAATAACTTAGGTGGAAGCCAGCCTCAGGAACTTAGCCAGGCTCTCAGCAAAAAAACATATCAAAGTCAGTAATTAAGCTGAACATGAGAAGGGGTAGGGAATGCAGTGGGAACTAGGGAAGGGTTAAAGAGTGCTGTGTGCCTGTATGTCTCTACTAGCTTTTACCTCATTAAGATGTATGATTACAATGCACCAATAAAAAAATTTAAAAATGTGGCTGGAGGTATAGCTCAGAGCTAGAATTCCCCTTGGTTCAACTCCAAGCTCCAAATGATGATGATGATGATAATAATAAAAATAATTTCAGACATTCAGTGGAGTTTGAGTCCTTCCCCACAAGTTTTGTAAATGTCAGCGTGACATTTCATCATAAAGATGACCAATAATGTAAAGCCTGTATTATTTTCTTCTATGATGTGTTATTATTTAAAATTGTTAGAAAATGGTTATTCAGAAAATGTGTATGTAGATCTCCTGGCACCCCATGCTTTTTATATCTTTTACAAAGAGAAGTATAATGTTATTTGAATTTTTATTTTATTTTTTGTATTTCACTTATCTACTAACCAGTATTCTTTATGTTTGTGACTTTTGAGGTGTTGGGGTAACTTTTTGCATTGTTTTTTTTTTCACCACCACATCTATGGGGCTCATTGGGGAACAATGTAGACAATGTTTTCAATGTTCAAGGAAGTCCTATTGGAGGAGGAATGCGGGAAGATGATATGAGAAGTGAGGATCACTGAGTGTAGCAAAGTGGGTAAGGAGAGAGAAAGCTGAGTGAGCTGCACAGCACAGCGCAGGACAGGAGGCCAGTGGATTTGAAGGACATCTAGGACAGCTCTTTGGGAGGACAGCAGGAGTAGGAGGGGGCACTGGGCAGGAGGGAGAGGGGAGTATAGGAAATGCTTCAGGGGCAGCTCAGGGAGGAATGCGTCCCATACTGGGGAATTTTCTCATGAGTGTCATGCTCCTTAAAAAGTTAGTCCCAGCCCACAAAATCTGCCCATCAGGAAGACAAACAAGCAAAGATTGTCCCTGTCCACTGGGGAAGTCTCTGGACATTAGCAAAGGGGCAGGAGCTGCACAGGTAGAGAGAGGCAGAGAAAACCTCTAGGCTTATGGACCCTTAACCCCAGTGATCTGCTTGCTGGCTCAAATCCATTTGTGATAAAGGGTATAAATCATCAAAATTTTCCAACTAAAAGAATATTTCCATCTCTTTATCCTTGTAGTTCTATGAGTTTTTGCACAAGTAGTTTGACTTTCTGTTGTCAAGTATGAACATTTCAGGATTAATATTTGGTTGGATAACTGACCGCTTTAACTTTATGCAATGCCCTTTTTGTTCCCATTACATTTCTTTGTTTTCAAGTCATGTCAGTTTTCATAATAATATCTAAACTTAGTTTCTTTGGTCAGTGTTCCAATGGTATTCCATTGGACAAAGCATATAATCCTTTCTACATATTGCTGAATTGTTTTTCTAGCATTGCTTTGGGGGATTTTGCCTCTATATTTAGGAATTATATTTGCTTGTAATTTGCCATTTTTTCCGTTTTATTGGTGCATTGAAATTATACATTTTAGTGTTATTCAGAATGATGCATTCATAAAGGCACAAACATTACTTTGCTTGTTTTACCCCCCCCGAACCCTACTCCACTTCCCTCTTCATACAGACTATTGAGATTGATGGTGATATATTCACATATGCCCATAATATTATTTCTTTGTTTTCTTTCTCAAGCCTCATTTTCTCCTCCCCTTTATCATTCCCAAACACTTTTACTATTATCTTTTTCCTTATTTTCATGCAATTTCTTTCCTTTCGTCTTTTCTCTCTGGCTTCCACATATGAGAGAAAACATGTGGTCCTTGGTATTCTGAGTCTGGCTGATCTCACATTGAATGATAATATCTAGTTCAATCCATCTTCCTACAAATTACTAATTTTTTTTCTCTAATGCTGAGTAAAACCTCATGATAGGTATACAGCACATTTTATAATTTTCCTTCTTAAATGACTTTATATACTTATATTATCAAGATAAAACTAGCCTTACACCATTCACTGGTAAGTATTCTTTACTGTTAATTTGTTATTGGTTTGAATTTCTGAGGAATTTATGATGCATTTTTACTAATCAGTTCATATTTGGGAATCATTTGTCAGTGAACTCATCTTAACCTGGGAAGAAGTTGGATTCACACAATCACATGAATATGGAAGGGGGCCCCTTGCCAGCTGAGCCTTCAGCTGAGACATCAATCTTGGAAAACATCATGTGTATTCCTGACCCAGAGAACCTGTGAGTAAAGTGTGTGAAGCTTTGAGACAGTAACCTGTGTGGTTCTTTGTTATGTGACAATGAATAAGTAATGTTCCTGAGAGTAAATATTATGTGGTGTTCTCTACTAGAAACTGGAACAGAAAATGGCATTATTGGTAAGCAGTAAAATAATAGGAAAATTTTTAATTACCTATATAGTTTTATAACACTGTCAACGTCTTAGTTTGTATAACATGCTATAGATAGGTAAAATGGTAACATTACTGGGATCTTGATGGTATCTGAACTCTGTGTACTATCAAAGAATCATTCTGAGTCTAAAATTATTTCAAAATATGCCATTTAAAATTATAATTATGTACAAATTACAAAGATAAATAAAACATTGTGCTTCGGAGAGATATGGGGAAGTAGGGATAAAATATCAAAGCAACTTTCTTAGCTATCCCTTATTCCAGAATCCCTTGAGCTTCTTTCAAAAGTCACATCAAGGTAGGTATAAGGAATCTTATGTTTATACTTTGACATCAGACTCCCAATTCCCCATCCACCAGTTGACTGTCATTATCCACTTTTTCAAAAATAAATGTCTGTAACTAATATATTCCAGAAGCTTCACATTGGGATATCATATATCCTATGATAGTATATCTACAGGATGTTTTTAAATTATTTTTGTAAGTTATGACTCCTGGAAAATTGAAAACAAATTGAGAAATATTAGCGACAGGTAACAAATTATATTACTCTACTTAAGAAAGTCTTTTCATGATCCTCAGTTTCACTGGACAAATTGTCAGTAGACAACTATACCTTCAAACCTTTGAGAAAACACTATGAGAATTAACTTCTTCTTGTTCTGAACACCATCAAGAATAGTTTGGGATGAAGTATTTTGTAGACACGCATGGAATTATATTATCCATGGCTATCCCCAACAGATAGAGACCAGATATCCTCATAATTGAATTTTAGCAGGGCACAAATATTTATGATAGTTTAGGATAGTCCTTGTTTACAGAAACTCAAAATGAATATTTAAATACAGAGGTTTTGAGGGTGAAGGCAAGTGATGGATCCATACATGTCATGCCCACGTAGTGATAGATCAGTGGGGAAAGAAAAGAACCACAATTTTATTATTCCCACACCATTCATGTAGTGATCTAAGAGCTGGCCACAAGATCAATTAAGATACTGATCATATGTTGTGTAAGAAATGATTCCCACATCAGGGAGGACTACCCACCAACACCACAAACCCCACAAACCTTCCCTGGCACAGCCATAGCTCTCTTTTGGGCAGTGACAGGTTTGTGTCCAGGAACTAGGTCTACAAAGCCTTCAGGACATGAGAGTACAAGATGCACTGCAGAGACTCATACAAAATCAAGAATGTTGCTTCCTTTTTTATCTATAATTACAGATTGCATGTTCAATGCCAGATGCATACATTTATTGAGAAAATGTGTTCCTGCACTCTAGAGATGTACAGTGAAAGACGATATTGAACTGGACTATATTTCTCAATTCTGGAAATTAGGTGACAGAAATTTATGTGCAGTTACTGAGCACCTGTAATACCAAAGATCTTATCACTCTTTTAAGCTCATACTCCACTCTTTCATATGTGATAGCCTCATTTAAATTCCACACTGTGCCAGGTGTGTTGGAATACCTATAATCCCACTACTTGGGAGGTTGAGACAGGTGGATCACAGGTTCAAGCCCAGCATGTGGTAATTGAGACTCTGTTTAAAAGTAGAAATATAAAGCCCTTGGAGTATAGCTCAGTGGTATAAAGCCTCTGGGTTTAATCTCCAGCACTACAAATAAAATAATCTATGTTATAACACATGGAGGATATTTCATTTCATTTCATTTCAACTACAGTTTTTATAATAGCTAGGTGACTTGTCAAGTCCACATATTCTCTTCATTTGAATACATACTTTACAGTCTATCATGACATATGTTACAAACCTAATGAAAACTCTAACAGAAGAAAGAGAAGTATTGAGTGGCTTGCTGTAAACCAGTCAAAAGAAATCTAGACAGAAGTGATTCCTCTGCAACAGGCAAATGAGGATAATGGGCTAAGGTATTATATATTTTTTAAAAAGATAGTAAAAAGCCCCCAAACTGCACTCTGAAGGGGCTGTAAGTACGGAGGACACAGAGCTACCTCACATGTACAACCCCATCCCTTTAATGGTTGAAGACTTGGTTTTCCTAAGTTGTCTGGGCTTTCCTCAGGGTTGTGATTCTCTTACCTCAATCTCTCAAAAATCTTGGATAAAAAATTTGGCTCCAGACTATAATCCCTTATTTGCATTTTAAGAATATTTTATATTTATTGTTACTTATCTCACAATGTAACAAAATAATCAAGATAATCAACATATAAGAAAGAAATGTTTATTTTGGCTCAAAGGGCCAGAGTTCCCGATACATGATTTATTGGTCCCATTGCTTTTGAATCTGCAGGAAGACATTACACTGGGGTGGGGAACACTTGATAGAGCAAAGGTGCATTCCTCAAAGAGACAGAAAGAGGCCAGAGTCTCAATATGCGTGCAAGAGCACACTCCCAATGACATAACTTTCTTTCACCATGCCACATTTATTTATGGTAGTTTTAAGGATTGAACTCCTGGGTATTCTACTTGTGTGTTATACCTCAGACCTATTATATGTTTAAATTTTGAAACAAGGTCTGGCTAAATTACCACATGCTGACATGGAACCTGGGATCATTCCTCTTCTGCCACCCAAGTATGGGGATATCATGCATGTTCCCTCATGTCCTGCTAGGCTCCACTCCTAAAGCCTTCCACCACCTCCCAAAAGAACAATCTGAGGACCAATCCTGCAGAGATCTTGTGAGATCATTCTAGGTCCAAAATGTATCAGTATCCTAGATTAATACATACCTTCAGGTATATAATTTGAAAATATTTCTCTCCTTATTTGAGCTGTCTTGATGTTGTACTTGGAATCATAACAATTTAGTACTGACAAAGTTCAACTTAAGTTTTTTTTTCTTCTGTCACTTTTAATTTGGTGTCATATTCAGAATCCACTGTTTCATCAAGAGATAAAAACATATATTTATATGTTTTATTTCATGGGATTTTTTAAGGGCCCTGGGGTTAAACCCAGGGGCATTCTACTTCGTAACTGCACCTCTACCACCCGTTATATTTTGAGGTAAATTCTAGCTAAGTTGCTGTAGATGGCATCAAACCTGTGTTCATTCTTACCCTCCCTAAAACTGACTGAGATTATATGTGAGTAACACGATGCCCAGCTATTTTATGTGATTTGTAATTTGGGCTTTTACACTTAAATATTATCATCTGTGATGAGGGACTTATGTATATAGAGTGAGGGAGGAGTCAAATATGAATATGGATATTCAGTTGACATCTATTGAAAGTATGATGGGATTTATATATGGATTTTATTGAATTTGTAGATGCAATTGGAAAGTATTTCTCTTTGAAAAATAAGCTTTCTTTTTAAATATTTTATTGGTGCATTGTAATCATACATCTGGTAGAGGTATACAGGCACACATTTTTAATTTAACCCTTCCTCAATTCTCACCTCATTCCCTCCCCCCTCCCTCCTTCTCATGTTTAGTGATTAACATTGATATTGTGAATGTACATCATGTGCATTAGGGTGTTTCCCCTCTCCCCACCCTCCTATCCCCTACACTTAAGTCACCTTCTTTGCTAGTCTAATGTTTCTCTTTCTTTGTCCAGAGTCCATCTTATGACCCACTTTCTTCCTAGCCTCCGCTCATTGGGGAGAGAATATGATTTTTTACTTTTTGTGACTGACTAATCTCACTTAACATAATGTTTTCCAGTTCCATCCATTTCCTTGTAAATGGCATGATTTTATTCTTTATGGCTGAGTAAAATTCCATTGTGTACATATCCCATAGTTTTATAATCCATTCATCTGTTGATGGACATCTTGGCTGGTTCCATAGTTTGGCAATTGTAAATTGTACAGCTATAAACATAGATACACATGCATTAGTCTGCTAGTTTGGTTTCCATTCCTTTGGGTAGATACCCAGAAGTGGTAATGCTGGATCATATGGTAGGTTCATTCCCATTCATTTGAGGATCCTCCATACTGTTTACCGAAGTGGTTGCACTAATCTGCAATCCCACCAACAGTACGTTAGGATTCCCACTTCTCCACATCCTCGCCAGTATTTGTTGTTTGTGATTTTGGTGATTGCCATTCTAATATGGGTTAGGTGAAATCTCAGGGTAGTTTTGATTTGCATCTCTCTGATTGCTAATGATGTTGAATATTTTTCATACATTTATTGGCCATTTGTATTTCTTCTTTTGTGAAGTATCTATTTAGATCACTTGCCCATTTTTTATTTGGTTATTTGTTTTTTTAGCTATGAGTTTCTTGAGGTCTCTGTATAGTCTAGATATTAGTCTTCTATCGGAGGAGTAGCCGGCAACAATTTTCTGTGGGCTGTATGTCGTTCTTGATAGTTACCTTTTCTGCACAGAAGCTCTTCACTTTAATGCAATCCCATGTATTGATATTCTTTTGAATTGTTTATTCTTGTGGGGTCTTTTTGAGAAAGATTTACCTGTACTTATCTTTTGAAGTATTGTACCTATGCCATCTTCAGGCAGCTTCAAGATCCCTGGCCTGACTTCTAGGTCTTTGAGACATCTTAAATCGATTCCTGTGCAGAGTGATAAAATGGGATTTATTTCCATTTTTCTGCATATGCTTAACCAGTTTTGCCAACACCATTTGTTAAAGCCAATTGTTTTTTGACAAAAAAAGCTAAAAATATACACTGGAAAAAAGGTAGCATCTTCAACAAAAATAAATTTCCTGATTAATGAACATGAATTGCTTTTCAATCACTCAGATTTTATTACCTTCTCAGAAAATGTTTTATATATTTCAGTATATGCATCTTGGACTTATTACATTTGTTTCTAAATACATTCACTCTAAATTTCACTATTAGAATACAAATAGTGTGTATAAATACAACTGCTTCTTGTATATTGATCTCATATATTTCAAGATAATCATCTTTTAGAAGATTTCTTGTAATATTCTATAAGCAATATGATATAATTTGTGAAAAGAAAAAATCTTACTCATCTGAAATTTGGATATACTATATGTAATTTTCTTACCTGATTATCCTACCTCCTGCCCACAGTCACAGAAGTAATAATACAGCCTATGAGACTTCATTGGGAAGTGTTCTTTCCTCTATAATTTGTGGTTGCTCTTGTTTAAGAGTTAGTGTAAAATAGTATTAATATGTGGGTATTTGGTTTAATTCACAGATAATTCATCTAATCCTCGGAAGATAACTGAGTCTTAACAACATCACAGGATTTGGAAGATGATTTCTCACCTGAACCTTCAGGAAGGAGCCCCCTATGGAATCAAGCCACAGGGTTTGACTACAACATTACCTGTGTTTATTTTAATGTAAAGAAAATCCCCTAATTGCTTTATCTGAACAAAGGATGGTCCTTGAGCATCCATAGAGTTTTTTTTTTTTTTTTTTTTTTTTTTTTTGCGGTACTGGGGATTGAACTCAGGGGCATTCTAGCTCCAAGCTATACCCCCAGCCCTATTTTTTATTCTTTATTTTGAAACCGGGTCTCACTAAGTTGCAGAGTGCCTCACTAGGTAGCTGAGGCTGGCCTCGAACCCGGATCCTCCGGTCTCAGCCTCCCGAATGCTGGGATTACAAGCGTGCGCCACCACGCCCGGCTATCCATAGAGTTTTAATTGCATCCAATTAACTCATGAAATGAAGAAGTAGAGTGATACCTTTGCATGGATGCCAAACCCGGTCATACATCCATTTTCTGGAGTTTGTCCACCAGTTGCTATCATTGTCAGGAAAGAAAACTACTTCAGGTTATTTTCTGTGATCTAGATGTTGGCATAATTAGGAAATAAATTTATTAGTTAATAAGACCAGGGTTTTCATACTGTTACCAGGGGATGCCAGCTCTGTGGCAAACCTGAGGATATATCAGTAGCGCTTAGCAATAGTGGGATACCATTCAAAAGAAAACCCACACTGGAGGACCAGAGAGAGAATAGGTCAGATTGAGACAGGTGGTACCTCAGCCTCTAATCAAGTGACCAGTGAATAGGAAATGTAGAGAAGGGAGGTTGGTTTTGTTAAAGGGTAGAGATTTGTTTTTCAGCTGTTGTTGTAGCTGATATTTTAGTTGTAGGGATGCTTTAAAATGGGAGAAAATAGGGGGAATTATAACAAAAAGGAAGAGTATCAGACCATAGATAAGACAAAAATTTGGACAAGGCATTGACTATCTCAGAGTGACAAATGAGGCTTAGTGGGTTTTTAGTGCTCATCACTAAAAGTGGACAAGCAGTGGACCAAAATAAATTGTACTGACATGAAGTAACAGACATAGAGGACATGACACTGAGCAAGGAGTCCCCATATATTACTCAAAAATAGCATGAATGATGCGGTTTCCACTACCAAATCAACCACCTGTGACCAGATTTCCCAGAGGCTGGGGTAGCTGTCAGAGTGCTCATAAAAATGCCAGAATGTTCACAATGCTCAGAAAGATACAATGCCAGACAGCATCATGAGACCATAAACCACCTGTCCACATTCCAGCCTAAAGAGAAAACAGAGATTTTACTGGGTGTAGTGGCATATGCCTGTAATCCCAGAATTTGTGAAGCTGAGACAGAAGGATTGCAGTTTCCAGGACAGCCTCAGAAACATAGGGAGACTCTCAGCAATGTAGAAATAAAACCCTATTTGTAAAATTACAAAGGCCTAGAGCTGTAGGTTGGAAGTAGAATGTCCCTCGGTTCAATCCCCTGTAACATGCACACACATGTGCATACATACACACACACACACACACACACACACACACACACACCACAGAGTACACTAAAGGCCTGAATCATGTATTTTGATCAGGACTTTCTCTTAACATGATTGAATATTGTAGCCTGAAACTCTGGGTGCAACTCTGGGTCGCATCTTAAATATATATCAAATATGTGAGTTTCTTCCTACAATTTATTTATCAGATGTAAAACTGCTTATTTTACAATTGATCCAAATAGCCATTTATATATTGCAATGTTAAAAAACCATCAATATTGCAAATATTGGCTTATTAATGAGTTTAGAACAGAGGTCAGCCTGTATACTTCATGCTGTTAATTCATTCAGTACAATATCTCTAGACTATCACAACTCCTCTTGTCCAATTTTGAAACTTAGAGAACAACTCTCCAAGAAATACATCTTGATCCAGACTATTTCTGTCTCGAGTATCCTTGCACAGACTTGTTAGGATATTTTTGACCTGAGGGTGTAATTTGTGGAAGATTACTAGCCTGGCATGTATACAGCTCTGTGTTTAATCCACAGCACTACAAAAACAATAATAAAACCTCAGTATATTTTCTATGCAGCAAATACCTTATAGGTGTATTTTAATTAATTTTATTGCAAACTTATGTTGCTGCAGTGATTTGTTATTCCATATGTTTTAAAACAGTATATTAAAATGTTATTATATTTAGACATATGATATGCCTGTGACTAATTTCATATTTATTGTGAAGGTGAATGTCAGGTTTTTATTCTCCTCAAGTGGATATTCAACTTCCTCTGACATATGCAAATCCATATTTTTCTCATTGATCTTTCAAATCAATAATTTTCTTATAAGTGCATGTACTAGTTTTTGAGATCTCTATACTATCACATTATTTTATTTCTCTATCTTTGTGCAAATAGAACACTGTCTTCTTAAGGGATTTCATTTAACAAAAAAATAATCCCTCCACCCATTCTCTTATTCACCATTCTAGGATGACAAAAGAGAAGATTGAAAACATATATTCAGCTATAGCTTATATAAAAATAAAAATGAGGGTGTAGAACCTTACAGCATTCTGTCAGATGCTAATATCTCTATTGTCTTTGTGGATTTTTGGCAATGAGCCATATTACTTCCTACCCTTGAAAAAATACATGCTCAGTGAATTTTATTTGGGGTGATATTGTCTCTTCTTTTCCCTCTTTGTTCTCAGGGCTGGGGACCTTCACCTCCAGCAACCGCCTGCCGAGCAGATGCCTTTACAACAAGCCAGGATGACTCCTGTGCAGGTGCAGACTTCCACCTATAGACTTGGAGTGGTCTTTGCTTCTGACTCATCCAGCAGAGAGAGGGTTCTTCCTTTACAGCTAAGTCAGAGCTCCTCTGTGTAGTCTTCATGGGTAAGGACAGCAGCTCTACATCTTCCTTATTTTATCTGCTGAGGAATTCAGTTCTTTTATCTGAGGAGTTTGATCAGTAATCCTTCTATTTACTGGCAAATTACAGTATACCCACTGGGCCTTGCCTAGAAATTTATGTATGTTTGTTTGTTGGCATTTATCTGTCCTAACAGTTACATGTATTTTTCTCTTTTTATGCTATGAATATAATCTGCGACCATATTTGTAATTTTTTATTGTGGATTAACATCTCTCAACCTATGTTTAACAATCCATTCAAAATTTTTTTTTACTTTTCATCTTTCCAAGCATCACTCTGCTCATGCAATGGGAAAATCGATTTTTTCTACATGTTTTCCAGTATAATATTTTCCAGAAATTTCCTCTAAAATACCTCCAACTGAAAAGACAGAAGACAAAGTTTGTACCATCTTATGCTTAAGAATCATGAATATTTTAATTATATGGCTAAGTGCATTCTAATTGTACAAGGTTCACAAAGTAGTAAGTTGTATGGAATGAGAACACAGAGACAAGGCATTTCCTTAATAGAGAAGAATGAATTTAAGCACATTATAATTTTTTTTACTCAATAGTTACAGTAAATAGGTATGGTGTACACCTATAATTTTAGTACTTGTGATACTGAGATAGAAGGATCGTAGATTCGAATCCAGCCTCAGAAACTTAATGAAATGCCATATCAAAATAAAGTGTGGCTTAGGATGTAGCTTAGAGCTGGAATGGCCCTGGGTTTAATCCTCAGCAACACATGATGGTGATGATGATGACGATGACTGATGATTGTAATAATAAATAATAATTAATAATAATAATATTAATACTTACAGACTTTAGGTGAAGTCTGATTCTTCCCCCACAAGATTAATAAATGTCTGCATTTCATCGTAAAGATGACCAATAATGTAGACATGTGTTATTTTCTTCTTCTTTGATGAATAATTATTTTCAAAAAAAATTATCACTTATAAAATGTGTATACAGATCTGTTGACAGCCCATAATTTCGTATTTTATAGAAAGGAAATTATATTATTTGCATTGTATTTTATTTATGTACTAGTCAGTATTTTTTATGCTTGTGACTTTTGAGATGATCAAATAGTTTTCAGCCTTGTTTTATCACCACTACATCTGTGGGGTATACTGTGTAACAACATGAATAATGTTTTCTTTTTTTTTTTTTTTCAGTACTGGGGATTGAACCCAGGGGAATTCTACCTCCAACATACACTCCCAGTCCTATTTTAGATTCTTTTCATTTTGAAACAGAGTCTCACTAAGTTGCAGAGGGCCTCACTAAGTAGCTGAGGCTGACTGCGAACCCAGATCCTCCAGTCTCAGCCTCCCAAGTACTGGGATTACAAGCATGCACCACCATGCCTGGCTTGAACAATGTTTTCAATGTACATGAAAGATCTCTTGGAAGAGGAACATTGTAGGATATTCTGAAGAGTGAGGGGCAGTGAGTTGAAGCAAAGTAGGTGGAGAAAGAGAAAAGTGATGCACCTGCACAGCCCAGGGCAGAGATGAGGCCAGTGGATCTGAAGCGCAGCTGAGATAGTCCAATGGGAGGACAACAGGAGTAGGAAAAGCAGAGGAGGGGGGCTGGACAGGAGGGGGAGGGCAGGCAGGAAGTGCTGCAGGGGCAGCTCAGGGAGGGATGCATCCTGTGCTGGGAGTTTTCTGTGTGTGGGTCTTGCTCCTTGGAAAATGGAGGAGCAAATTAGTGAAGATGGTCACTGTCCACTGGGTATGTCCCTGTGCTTTAGAGGAGGAGCTGGAACTGTGCAGGATCACTTGCAAACAAGGACAGATAAAACCTTTAGGCACTTGGACCCTTAGCTCCTGTAACCTCCTTCTTCCATCTTGCAAACCCCCATCCTACCTGGAATGTAGGTTTTTATCCTCTTACTCATTTTTCAGACATTAGTGGAATTTCTGGATCAGAAATTTTAGTGTCCTGCTTGTTCCTATCTAATGAACTCACCTGAGACTCCAAGGGCAGTCTCAGAAGAAATTGTAGCTGAAGGGCTATCTGCAGCTGTGGATCTGAGGGGAGCTGCACAAGGAGGCAGTCACAGCAAGAGAGGGGCAGGTGCAGCTGGAGGTGGGTTTCTGAGAGCATAGGTGCAGGAGGGAGGTGGGCTAGGGCTGGCTGTCCCTTGCCTTTCTCTTCAGACACACAGGAATTCTTTGTTTCTTTATGTCTTCATATGTGTTACTTGATGTTCATATACAAGCCTTATGGTTGTCTTCTCAGACTTACATATATTTTAAGGAGATTCTTTTTGTCATTTGTGTCATTTTACATTATTTATGTCATCATTAAATTTCATATTGTGGCATAATTATAATTATAGAATATGCCAAATTACTGGCTTATTTTAATTGACATAATATTCATATATGTTCATAGAATAAATACATTTTTATTTATATATATAGTGTACTAACATTAATTTAATCTAATTAACATTTGTCTCATCTTACCAGCTTTTCCTGGTGAGGTTATAAATATATTATTGCAAGAGTTTTAAGTTGTGCAGTACAATTTAGTAAGCTGGTGAACTTACACCACATTATTATATATTCAATTGATCAGTTTTTAATATTAAAATCTTTTTAATAATGTAATACTTCTGAATTCCTTCAAGCACCAGTGCAATTTGTTATATTGCATTTTCACTTATACTTCCATGCTCTGGGAACCAGTAAAGTCAATATTCATCCAAAAATTCCAAATGGTTAACTTTTATATTTTTAAAAATAGTATACTCTATTTACAACATTTTAATCTACTTTTTTTGGATTTAATTGTTCTCCTTTTCTTGTTCTAAAGATAGAAAGGTAGATTATTGATTTAGATCTTATGACTTTTCTAAGCTATTCTTTCAATGGTATGTCCCTCCAAACTCTACATTCTTTTCATTGTAAAGACTTTGAAAACTTATGTTTTCATTTTTATTTAGTTTATTTTAGACTTTAAATTTCTCTCAAGATCTCATCTTTCCTAAATATTATTTGGAAGTACATTGTTTAATTCCCATGCATCTAGGGATTTCCCAGTTCTCTTTCTTGTAGATAGTCCTGAGTTTCTCTTTCTTTAGTTCCCACCTCCCATGGAGACAGTCTATGATTTGGGATGCTGCTCCTTGTAGTTCTGAGTTTTTGTCATATATAGGTTGGCACTCTGTGGTCAGGTATGTACACTTAAAGATTATTATTTGGTTGGCCTGACCCGTTTATCTTTACATAATGCCCTTCTTTACTCCTATTAAAATTACTTGCTTTCAAGATATCTCAGTTTCTCAATACAATAGCTAAACTGAGTTTCTTTGGACATCACATATAATCCTTTGTACATGTTTGTTTTGCTAGAATTGCTTTGGGTTTTTTAAATGTGCTTTTATTGGTGCATTAATGTCTCACATCATAATGTAAATCGTGTTAACATTAACATACCTGCAGGCAGCACTTGATGTTCCCCCCTCCTCCCGATATCCCCCTTCCTATACAGAGGGCTGAGACTGATATTGGGATTTTCACATATGTACACGCAGTCAGTGTTAGTATTTCCAATAATGAATCTCAGTCTTCCCTCTCCCCTTACCTTAGACTACTTCCCTGGCTCCACTGAGGTTTCTCCTGTTACCTAGAGTCTCTCGGATATCCCTGTTACTCCCTAGCTTGTGCATATTAAGGAAAAACATATGCCCCTTCACTTTCTGTGACTGACTGATTTCACTTAACATAATGTTCTCCAGGTCCTTCCATTTTCTTGCAAATGACATTATTTTATTCTTCTTTATTGCTGAATAGAATTTCATTGTGTGTATTTCCCATAGTTTTTTGATCCACTCATCTACTGATGGACACCTGGGTTGATTCCATAATTTGGCCATTATGAATTGTGCTGCTATGACCATGAGTATGCATATATTACTGTGTTCTTTGGTTTCAACCTCTTTGGAAAGATACTCAGGAGTGGTATAGCTGGATCATATGGTGGATCCATTCCCAGTTTTCTAAAGAATCTCCACACTGATCTCCGTAGTGGCTGAACTACTTTGCAAAACCACCAACAGTTTACAAGAGTTCCTATTTCCCCACGTCCTCACCAACATTTATCATTATTTGACTCCTTTATTAATGCCATTCTGACTGGGGTTAGATGGAATCTCAATGTAGTTTTGATTTGCATCTCCCTAATTGCTAATGGTGTTGAACATTTTTTCATGTATCTATTGGCTATTTGTATCTCTTCTTTTGAGAATTGTCTATTCAATTCAGTAGGAGTCATATTGGCCTGTAATTTGCATTTTTATATTAGTGCATTGAAATTATATACTGTTTTGTAATTCAAAGTGATACATTCAATTTTAACGAAGAATTTTAGTTATTTTCACTGTAGTCAACATTTTGTGATAAGGATTATGACTGACAGCATTATATTAGGAAAATTAGGCTTTAATAAATTTTACACAATATGAGAACATTTATATCAGTAATGTATCACATATGACTTTAGAATAATAGTCATTTAGCCACAGTTAGAAAGTGACCATTTAAAATATTTTAAAACAATTATATTGTTTTTCAACATCATAACTCTTTTAATACTCCATTTTCCTAATTAATCAAGAACCTATTAAAGGGAGTTGCGGGTATGTCTCAGTGGTAGAAGCTTTACCTAGTATATATGAGGAATTGGTTCACTACCCAGTACCACCAAAACAGCAATAACCACCCTTGAATAAAAACTACCTAACTACCTAGCTGAAAACATTGGAAACTGTTTGATAAAACACAAAGTCATTGTTTCCTAAGCAACCTCCTATAAATTTTACTAAGATAAAAGAAATATTTTAAGAAAATATTGGTGCTTTAAACCTAGAGAATTAGATTATGATTTTATATTAATGCATTCAATTATAGAAAAAATAAATACTGTTTTAAAATTATACTGTAGTCGATTGGAGATAAATTTCAATTCATAGGACTCATCTCTTTCAATCTTTCTGTAACCTGCTTGTACCCTCTGTAACTTGCTTAAAATTTCAGATTGTTATATCTTTGTTTCCATTCTCAAAGAAGTCAATCATTCTATTTTGGACAATAACATTTTTTCTTATAAAATCCTCTCTCATCCAAAGGAAAAAACAAAAACCTTTACTCTTCTTAGTCACCGTCACAAAAACATACCCAGCCTTATAAATATTTTAAAGCCTCTTCCCTAAATAGTGATTCCTTTATGCATTATTCCTTCCCTAAATGTACATTTTATTTTTTTTTATTTTTTTGCGGTACTGGGGATTGAACTCAGGGGCATTCTACCTCCGAGCTATACCCCCAGCCCTATTTTTTATTCTTTATTTTGAAACCGAGTCTCACTAAGTTTCGAAGTGCCTCACTAGGTAGCTGAGGCTGGCCGAGAACCCGGATCCTCCGGTCTCAGCCTCCCGAATGCTGGGATTACAAGCGTGCACCACCACGCCCGGCCCTAAATGTACATTTTAAAACAGTACTTTAAAATTCTCCAAATTTGTAAGTTTATATTTTAAATGAAATTATATTTCTGAAATGACATAGATATTTTGACTATTGTTTCATGTACTGTAACTAAATTATTTCAATTTACATGAACATTTTACAAATTATAAATATAGATCACATTGATTTCTAGTAAGTTTTTTATCTAAATGAATGAGGAAAACTGAGGTATTAGATGAACATGGTCAAAACTTTAAGTTATTTCCTGGTTAAAGTAAAACATGAATGTCAAATTGCTGTCCTTGACACACAGGCATAATGGAAACTATATTGTGCTTTTACTTGCCTAATAGTTTGAGGTGAAATTTATATTTCTATTCTTCTAAACATGTAAAAGATTAAATATTACATTATCTGTATACCAAATTTAGCAAAATGCTAATAATTCTGAAGGTATTGTTATTTTTATTTTTACCAACAGAGTAAAATAAACCAAACAGTTCCTAAAAAATACAGTTTAATCAAAATCTTATGGCAACCTGGAATACATTAAGCTTATCAGCTTATCTGTTTTGTGGCTAAATTTTGAAATTTTTCTTTGAATTCTTATGAAGGCTGTGGATAGAATTTTCTGGTAAAGCATTTCTAATAGCAGCATGGTTTTTCAGAAGCCTCTGTAGACTCTTTTTTTTTCTTTTCTCATTCTCATAAGAGTTTATGAGTTAACTCTTAGATTGTATACATTTAACAAGGACAGTGTAAAATAAATGTCCAAAGATAACAAACATTATCTTAAAAGAAGCAAGGCATTCAACAGATTCAATTTAAGAGGTGAATAAAAAAAGAGATAGAGAAGGAAAAGTATTTTATATGTTAATCTTTTAATTTCAATTTAAGATTGTCATAAAAGGACAAGAAATTTGAGTGGCTAAGAAATATCAAGCTAAGTTATCGGAAACAAGAAAATTCCACCCAAAACACCATAAAATATAAACAGGAGGAGCATTATATTAAGTAGTGGAGGGGAAATCCTGGCCCAATGAGCAGGGTGGCTAAGAGGCACCCACCAAAGCTATTCCTAGGAAAGATGGAGGAAGCTTACTTTCTCTGATTTGAAGTTAATTCTGCCCAGTGTTACTGGGGGAAGTATATTTTAACAGGTTTAATTAAATTCTAACCTCCAGTACCACAAAGATGCAAAAACAAAAGTTAAGAATAATCTTTACTCCTGTTGACAGCCCAAATAAACTTAGTAGAAGTACTTACCCAAAAGATAACATATAAAAACTCCACCTTCTTTCTTAATGATATAATCCTTCTGAACAACACAAATAAAGAAGCTTCCACCCCAAGAGGGAAGCCTCACCCTAGGTAAGACTTGCCAAAGTAGGAAAGTTAAGTCATGGAAAAGGACAGTGCACAGGCCTTGATGACAGTGCCCCGTTGGTTCCATCAGTCACTGTTTCCTTATTAAGTTTTTATTCCTCCAGGTCCCTACATGTTTGCTAGGTATGTCAAACCAAGTAAAATAATAACGAGATGGTCTTCACAAAAATGTACAGTTTATTTTTTATTTTTGTTTTCTTTTTTACTGGTCCACTGCAATCATATGTCTTTTTTAAAAAAAAATTTATTGTAGTAATTCGTGCAATATAGCATTCATCTTTGTTAAGTACAAATTGTTAACAACAGAAGATGGGGCATAGGAGGGTCTCCAGATGAGAAGGAGAGATCCTCGATAAGCAATCATATGTCTTAATGAAGATTTCACCTAACCCCAATTAGAATGGAAATCATGAAAACCACAATAATAAGTGCAGGTGAGGATGTGAAGAAGAAGGAACTCTGATACACTGTGGTGGGATTGCAAATTTGTTCAATCACTTTGAAAAACAGTGTGGAGTATCCTCGTACAAAAATGAATGAACTTACCATATGACTCACATGTACCACTCCTGGGTATCTACCCTAAAGAAATACAATTTATCTTTCAATTAATTTTTTACAATTTATTTTTACACATTTACTTTTACTTTGAAATAAAATCTAGATAAGTTGCTGATGATCTCCCAAGGTTGCTAAATCATAGTTAGGTTCAGAGTGACAGAAGCACACAAGCACACATCATGCAGTGCATTTACCTCCAGGTCCCTCTCAATAGATGACTTCATATATGAACAAAGGATTATTTAAGTAGTTTCTATTCTGTAGGCTTTCTCTTTTGATTCTTGATAGTTTCCTTTGCTGCACAGAAGCTTTTTATTCTGATACTACTCCATTTATTGATTTTTTGAGCATTATTACCAGTCTTACTAACTAATATATTCCAAGAGTGGGGTGAGGATCAGGAGAGAACCACACCAAGTACTGTGTGTATATATGCTTGTATCCATTTGCAAATAGTGCATCATTATAATGCCCCAATAAAAATATACACATTATTTTTAAAGATTTATGTACTGAAAATTGGTACCAATTTAACATTTAAATGATTAAAGCTATTATGTTGCTAGAACAATCCAAAACAGACATGAACCAAAAACCTTGATCTCAGGAGAATAAAGGACAATAGGTAATATCAATGAATTATTCCTATCTATCTTCCATTCTAAACACAAATTCATTTGTGTCAGGCACACAAATTCCCCAGACTTTTCTCATGACTGCATCCCAACATGAGTCTCTACTTTGAGTGTAGTTAACTACTTCTTCAGAGATATGCCTGTACCTCACATATTCCAAAAATCCATGTATGTGAGAGAAATGGATAGAGTGAATATTCTTCACATATTTTAATCTTAGGCAAATTATTGAGAATTTCATGATACGACATATTTTGTGAGCTTTTTGTTGATTCTCTTTTCAGATGAAGTTTTTCTTATATGACTAATTTTGGGGTAATACTACTACTAATAATAATAATAGATTAAGATTGGCCTATTAATATATAACTTGCATTATTCATTTTACACATTGAATGATACTTCATTTCCTGAGATAAATACATTTTTCATTATGTCTACTTTTTATATGTTGCTGATTTGTTTTGATAGTATTTATGTGAGATTTTTAATTTTTATATTGATTAAAGCATACTGATTTTTATGTTTTTATTATAATATTCTTCTTTTTATGGGCTCATTGTAACTGTACGTCATAGTTAGGTTCAGAGTGACAGAAGCACACAAGCACCTTATTATATTGTGTATTTCCCTTCGGGTCTCTCTCTATAGATGATGTCATATATGAATAAATGATTTTTTGAGTAGATTCTATCATCCAATGTCCACTTTGTGCTCCCTACTTCCCTTTAAAATCTCTCCCCCATTCCACTAGTATCTCTCCTCATTTATCTGAAGTTCTCTTTATTCCCCAGTGTCCTTCTAGCTTCTAATTATGAGTGGAAATATATGACCCTTCATTTTTAGGGGCTGGCTAATATTATTGAGTTCCATCCATTGTCCTGCAAATGACATGATTGTGATTTTATTAATGGAGAGTAAAACAGCATTGTATGTATATATCATTATTTGTGTAAGTCTTTTATCAACAGATGAAAGATCTGGAAATTAGATTCGGCACTCTTTCCATATTTTTTGAAAGGTTGCTTACATAGTTTGTCTACTGTGAATTTTGCTGCATGTATACCTATAGTACTCTGACTTTAATTTCGATGGGAAGATTCACAAAGATGGGTTCATTCCTTGTCTTTTAAGGAACTTCCATACTGATCTCCATTCCAGCTGAAGTGATTTGCAATTCTCAATCTGTATATGAAATTTCCTATGTCCCTCATCCTTGCCAGCATCTTTTGTTGCTTGTATTTTTGATGATGGCCATTTCAACTGGAGTTAGATGAGATATCAGTGTCATTCTGTTTTGCATTTACCTAATTTCTAATGATGTTGAACTTCTTTTCATATATTTATTGACCATTCATATTTCTGCCTTGGAGAAGTATCTTTTCACTGTCTTTTCTCTCTCATTCTTTAGGGTTTCTCTTTTTGTTTTTCACGGTTTCCTTTGCTGCACAGAAGCTTTTTATTTCAAAGCCAGCCCATTTGTTGATTTTTGTTTTTATTTTTTAGCTTTTAGGTCTTATTGTGGAAGTCACTAGCAATGACTGTATGTTGGAGAGTTGGTTCTATGTTCTCACCCAGTAGTTCCAAAGTCCTTGATCTAATTTCCAGATATTTTATCCATCTCGTGGTGACTCATATGCTGATTAAAAGACTGATGTTTAGGTCTATCCTTGTACACATGGTTAACTGGGTTTCCTAGCACCATTTGTTGAAAAGGCTATATTTTCTCTAGTGTCACTTTTTATTGCCTTTGTTAAAAATTAAGTGGTTTAAGGTTTAGTAGTTTGTTTATCTATCTCTTATTCTTTATCATTGATCATTGCATCTGTTTGTGTGCCAATACCATGGTATTTATCACTATTTATGGTATCAGGATACACTGGCCTCTTAGAATTCTTTGGAATATCTTTTCTCTGCTGTTGTTGATATTCTTAGAATTCTTTAAAGAGCATGTAGTTAATTATTATTAATTGTTTAAAGGTTAGCGTTCATTAAGCAATGAAGTCATCTCAACTCATGCAGCATTTGACTCCTTAAACAACCGTAGGAGATTGGAGAAGGATCCTTCGACCTTGGGCCAATCAGGAAACCTCAGCCTGTGCCGTCATCTACACCTGGCTTATGATGCAGAGAACTGTGAGTGATATGTGTGTGATTCTGAACCACTAAACTATGTGACAATTTGTTATGGAGCAATAAGTAAGAAATGGAGTTCTCATTAACTATAATGAAGTGTCCTAGATGAAATAGTGCGACAGATGATGACATTAGAGGCAATCCAGGTAATATACAAAGGAAGTATGTAATTCAGTTAATAGTCGTGTACTAGTGTCAACTTTCTAGTTCTCCTTATTATACTACCATGTTGCAACATCTTAACATTACAAGAAGCTGACTGGTATATGAATTGGTATACAATCACTGAGATTAATGATAAATCTACAATATGTTTTCTTTTTTTTTTTGTGGTACTGGGGATTGAACTCAGGGGCATTCTACCTCCGAGCTATACCCCCAGCCCTATTTTTTATTCTTCATTTTGAAATCGAGTCTCAGTAAGTTGCGGAGTGCCTCACTAGGTAGCTGAGGCTGGCCGCGAACCTGGATCCTCCGGTCTCAGCCTCCCGAATGCTGAGATTACAAGTGTGCGCCACCACGCCCGGCTAATGTTTTCCAATATATGTCTGAATTTTTTATACCAAAATGGGAAGGCATCCTAAAAGAGATATAAACCAGAAACTTTGGATGCAGGAGGTATATGGACATGTAGTGAAAGAACACTAAAGTACCTTTTCTTGTATACAACACTCCAAACACAGACTGACCTGCTCTAGGAAAACACCATCTAGCTCCAGGCCTCTCCTTCTTTTTCTTCATCCCCATTTTCCTTCCCATTATCCAATCCCTGGTTTTTCTATCCAAAACCACTTCTTCCAAGGCTGATATCATTCCCTCACATACTCTGGGGACTTTACTTTCACATATTGGCATGGAATGTGTCTTCAAGATCACATTATAAACTTGTTGTGAGAAGTGACTTTAGCTCTGTTGAAGCCAATGTTGAAAAAAAAATATCAGTAACAAGGAATAAAAATCAGTATCTCTGCATTCAGAATAAATTTTCAACTGAAAGGAATTTCAGATTCTCAAAAGGTAACTCTACCTTCAGCTTTTGGAAAATTCTTGTGAAAATTCAATTCTTTTCTTCTACTGATTCCAGAAGGAATTATTTGGAGTATGTATTTTGTTTATACACAAATCCTTTACTTGTCTTACTTATTAGCAAATCAAAAGGCACAGAAAGCCATTGTAATATCACTCAAGTTTAGTTTAGTGATTGACTTTGATATGTTCATAAAAGTACATCATATACATTAGGGTGCTTCCCTCCCCCATCACCTTCTGTTAAGTCAAATTCTTTGCTCACCTAAGGTTTCTCCTTCTTCCTCTGGAGTCCCTCTTATGTCCATTTTCTCCCTAGCATCCACATATTATAGAGAGCATAGAATTTTTTACTTTTTGTGACTGACTAATCTCACTTAACATGTTTTCCAGTTCCATCCATTTCCCTGCAAATAACATGACAGCATTTTAATTCAATCCATTCTATTTATTGATTCTCTAACTTCATCCATTTTGTTGAAGAGTTATTTCTTTTCTCCAGTGTATAATTTGATAGTTATTCAGAAGGCTCTGTAGAAAGATTGAAATGAAATATTTTTGATGCTACTTTATGTGAAATTTTTTCTTCTTTGTTTCTTCTTTTCTCTTATCTTCTCTCTCTCTCTCTCTCCCTCCCT
>PVLC010020405.1:0-12239 GCA_004027655.1 Graphiurus murinus | reverse complement strand
CATTGTCATGGACCCGAGAAAGTATCACAGGCCCTAGACACTACCCTTCCTGTGCCTGGAGACTGAGTCTGCCCTGAAGAGAAGAAGGTGTCAGAGGCAGCAAGGCCTCAGGACACGATGTGACTAAGCAGAGCCTGGTAAAGAACGGGCCCAATTTGACCAGACCCTGACAGGCCTTCCTATGCTTCCAACCCAGATTATTGGTTTTATAACATTTATTTTGATTGCATAAGTAAATCACATTTACGATAAGAAGTGTGAATAGTACAGAAATACCAGGATAAAAATAACAGCTTCTTTCCATTTCCACAGCCATTAGACACTCCACACTGTAGCATATTTCCTGCAGGTATGGAGAGTTTTGTTTTGCTTTTGCATCATTTAACATTAGTGAGATGGATATTTGCACAATTGTGCCTCGGTGCTTCGGAGATATCTTTCTTCCTTTTGTTTTTATATGCTGACATCTATTACTGAGGATATGCATCTGACAGTGATTTTTTTTTTAATAATCTGTCTTTTCTGCCTGGACTTTTAGACACGTCCCTTTATGTATGAATGTTGTAGTTTTATTACAGAGTGTCTAGGGTAAAATTTCACATTTTTTCCTCTTCCCGTCTTCAACTTTTCTTTCATAGTTCCCAATGTTTTATATCTCTCTCTTTCTCTCTCTCTCTGTCTCTCTCTCTCTCTCTCTTTCTCTCTCTCTCTCTCTCTCTGCTGTATTCTGAGTGATTTTCCTCTGATAATTTTTCCATTTCACTTATCCATTCTCTTTTTTTATTCAAACCAACTTTCATTATTTCATGAATATTAAATTCTCACAGTGGGAAATACTAAAATACATATTCATTCTTTAGTGATGTCTAGACTATTGTTTAAAATACCCTTAAAGATTTTCCCACACCTATGGTAATATTATTTTATTTCTGAAATGAGTTAAATTTTTTACAAGTTAGCCATCATCTTTAACTATTTACATTTTTACAGACTCTAGCCCTTTTTTAACTTTAGATATTTTAAACAGGCTTATGTTTAAGTAGTTTTTCAGCTAATTCGATTACGTCTACACTCTCAGGTATAAATGTCCCATCTGTTGTACCTACAGACCGGCCTTCATGGAGGGGCTTTTCAGTGTTTTGTGATATTTTCTCCTTGGATTTTCCTCAGTGGAAGCTCAAGGTCTGTCCTGAGTCACAGAGGTCTCTCTTGGGGGATATTTTCTGGCTGCTTCAGTGGGAACTCTATGAGTTCACTGGTTGTTGTCTCTCTCTCTCTCTCTCTCTCTCTCTCTCTCTCTCTCTCTCTCTCTCTCTATTTGATGCATTATGATTATGCACCATACTGAGGTATAGAGTGATAGTAACATGCATACACAACTCTTGAAGCACTTCCCTCCAGGTCCCACCCCCTCGCCTTCCCCTAGCATGTCTTTGAGATTGGAATTGGTCATTTTAAATATGTAGGTAGCATTTTTTTCAACTGTTGCATTCTTTACATCTCCATCCTCCTCCTCCCTCCCCTTAGCCCCCTCCACCACTCCACTGGAGTCTCTGCTCGTTGAGGTCTCTGCTCAGGTGTCCAGAGCACACAAGCTCAGGGCAGACAAGCTCAGGGCCACGGTCTCACTGGTAAACTCAGTCCCCAACTTACGGCTCGGACTACACAGTCTGCATTCTGACAAATACATTTGAATCCCTTTAAAGTTTGCATCCTGCCTTTTACCCTTTGACGTTTGTAATATGCATATTAAAAAAATAAAGGTCCTCCAACCTGAAGCACCTGGAACTTTAGAAGATGCATAGAATAAGCTGAAATGGTTTGAAAAAGAACTTGCATTTGTGCATTTTTTTTTCTCCCCTGAGAAGAGTCCATAGCTTTCGCCACATGCATAAAGGGATCTAAGACTCAAGAAAGCTCAGAAAACAACCTTCTGAATCATCTTGAATGTTTCCTAAAGTAAGTCTAACCCTTGGTAATATAGGAAGAGCTACCAATTTGAATTTTGAGAAATTCCCTCTACACCTTACCTGGTGTAGGTCAGAGCTACTGGCATGAGCAGCTCACACAGCTCCAAGAGGCTTTTTCATTCAGCTCCAAGGGGCTTTCTCTATTGAAGAACGTGTGAGTATATTTTTGGGTTTGCAGAGCTGAAGGAGGTTGGCAGCAAGATCAGTATGAATACCTTGGCCAAACAGCAGTCAGCCCAAGTTGGTCCCTTCTATACACTTCTCATTCTTCACCTTCACCCCCGTGAAACCTGAGCACAGAAATCTAAAATAACCATGACATACACATACACACACACACACACACACACACACACACACACACCCATATATACATATGTGTATGTATGTGTGTGTGTGAGTGTGTGTGTGTGTGTGTGTGCTGAGCTATCAACACATACAGTCATATCACAAAAGAGCATAACTACAGATAAAGGGGATGGTCACTTCCTAATGATGAAAGGACCGATTGTTATGTCACCAGGAAGGCATGACAATTTAAAACTTTGTGCGCCAAAATAAGCACAGCCTCACAATATAAAAATCGGAACTTGACAGAACTACAAGAACGTTCTGGCAAATCCATCGTCATTCAGAGATTTTAACAGTCACATGCCGATATGTGACAGCTCCTATTGTGCCTTTGCAAATTGTACCTGACCGTGTTACTCATCCCAAATTGAGGTTTCATGAGGGAAATTTCCCAGAGTCATGCAGCCAGCAGGTGCCCAAACTCAGCTTCAAATCCCAGCTCATCTAGCCCCAGTGCCAAAGCACTTTCCAATGGAGCTTGCTAGCAAAAAGTAGGAAAAGGGATTGCGAAGCAGGCATTATTTTTTAATATACATAATTCATTTGGTGGAGTCTTTTTCTTCTCCCCGGCAGCAGTTAGCTGCTATTTTTCCCCACCTGTTAATTACTCGGGGTTTGTGTGGGGGCGGACTTGGCTTCCCACGGCAGCCGGGCAGGTTGTCACACTGTCAAGGATCCCTTCATTAACAAGCTGTCAATATGCTGCCAACAGCCGCCATTTGGTTTGTTCGGGGAGCGGAGCTCTGGTGTGGAGACTTGGCTCCATCATTTAGAGGAATTTTAAAAAATAAGGCAAGAGGCAGATGTCTCCCAGTCTGTTCTTCCACAACAGACTTGGGGAGATGGCGTGGGTTTTCTCAAGAAGGGAGAAGGGTTTATTTTTTTTAATAAGTGTCAAGAAGGAGAGAGCTAGGAATAAAGGAATGAAGAGCAAGCACAAATCACTTAAAAATGCAGCCTGTCCTTCCCTTTAGACTTCTCAGGGTAGGAGTTTCTGAATAACACTAACAGCGGCCATATCCTTGCCACTGCGGGCTTCTCAAACTTCAACTTTAAAAATGGTTAGAAAGCCACAGTTTTGATTGTGAAAGGGAAAGGTGCCATTTGCCTGCAACCTTTTCAACATCACCCTAATGAAACACAGAGAAAAATCTGCCAGTCCACTGAGGCCCTTGCAGAGGACTATGTTCCTTCTGTTAATGAGCTCAATTAACCTCTGAGCCGATACGCCCCCCCCCTGGTTCACCACTAACAACATGCCAGTGGAAATACTAGCATTTCAGAGGTTTCAATGAAGAGAATAAAAAGACCCAGTGTTTGAGCAACTATATTTAGAACTGGGATCTTGATAAAAATCTGGTTTTGCTGCTCTGGCCTCAGACTCTACTCCTGCCTCTCTACCTACAACTTCCAGCAGAAAATCTGCTTGAATTCTCTGCGGCCAATGAGACTTCACAACCAGCTCAGTGGAAACATTGTTGTTTCCAAAAATTCATGCCCAAGCTGCCTTTGTTGTAAAAGTGAGGTTTCACGACTCAGATTTCAAGAAGTTATGAAATGCATCCACCTCCCCCATTTTCCCCCTTTTTCAGTTCACTGCGACAAATAACATTATTGTTTAGGCCCAAAGAATCTGTCAAAACAGAGCACTAATTTATCATGAAGACCTAATTGGTTTAAGGGAACAAAAGACAATTATCCTGGAATATATCATCACTGAAGACATGGAAAGCATCTCAGAAGAGGAGGGGCATCCATGCTTGGTGGTTGTTCAGGCATTTATGAGCAATAAGGAGGAAGAAAGAAACCTAGAGATTTCCAAGCATCTATGATTCATCAGGATTCACTCCAAATACCAGAGAGGAAACCCCACCCCAGGAAGAACCCAGAAGGCAAACAAACAATTCAGACTTCCTCCTCTTTCCAATTCCAGCTTTTCACCCAACTGCCTGTGTCTCTCTCCCCATGAGCCATCTCCCTGGGAATGCCTACCAAATTTTCTCCCAGAAGATTTTAAGTTCCAAAAAAGAAAAAAAAAAACTTTAGGTTTCAATCAGGCAAGAATCTTAAGGTCTCTGTTCACCATCACTGCCTAAAATTTTGGAGGCAACATTTTCAGAAAAATTATTCTGTGGTCTTTTATTGCCAGCTGTTATAGCACAGAAGTGATAAAACCTAAAGCCCATAGGGGGTCATATCCAGCCAATCATCTATGTTTGTAAATAAAGTTTAATGAAAACACCTGGTCATTTGATTACATAGTGTCTATGGAGGATTTCATGCTACAACAGCAAAGCTAAAAGTTACAGCAGAGAACTCGTGACCTGCAGAGCCTGAGATATTTATTAACTGGGCCTTTATAGGAGAAACCTTTGGGTTTAGAACATCCACAAATTCTGAATAAAATACTCAAAATACTTGTTTTATACTTTTAGTGTTTCCTTGTAATATATCATAGGGAGATGCACACCTCCCTTGGTGCCTTTCCCTCCACTTCCCACCCCCTCCTCCCTCCCTGTACATGTTAGTGAGATTGGGAGTGACACTTTCATATATGGACATAACATTATTTGAAATGCTTTAAAAATACATTTTTAAGGAAGCGCTGAGAAGGCAAAAAATTTGGTTTAAAACTGACCAGAATAAATGAACTTATGATGGTAAGAAAGTTCTTTTTTTTTAATTTTTATTCATACATTGTAAGCATACATCTTTGTTAGGTACAAATTGATAACAATATATGAGCTCACAATTCTCATTTGACCCCTTCCCCAAATTCCCACCCCGCTCTCTCGCCCTCCCTCCTTCTCAAGTTCAGTTTAGTGAGTAACCTTGATATACATTAGTGTGCCCCCCCCATCCAACCCCTTCGGTTAAATCAACGTCTTTGCTTTCGAGGGTCTCTCCTTTTTCACCTGGAGACCCTCTTATACCTCATCTTCTCCCTAGCATCCGCATATTAGGGAGAACATATGCTTCTTTACTCTTTGTGACTGACTAATCTCACTTAACATAATGTTTTCCAGTTCCTTCCATTTCCCTGCAAAGAACATGATTTTGTTCTTCTTTATGGCTGAGTAAAATTCCATTGTGTACATATCCCATAGTTTTGTAATCCATTCATCTGTCGATGGACATCTTGGCTGCTTCCATAGTTTGGCTGTTGTGAATTGTGCAGCTATAAACATAGATACACATGCATCGGTCTGATAGTTTGGTTTCCATTCTTTTGGGTAGATACCCAGAAGTGGTATTGCTGGATCATATGGTAGGTTCGTTCTAGGGTCGTCATTCAATGGCATCTGCAATCTGTGAGAGCCTCAAAAGTGGGGCCCCCAAAAGCCCCTCACCAATGAACTAATGAAGAACCTACCTTGCAAACAGTGATGCAGTTTGCCTCTTCGTCTGGTCTCTGAGTGAAAAGAAAAGACATTTCCTCCGAGAATTCATAGACACAATCCCACCGTTGGGCAAATTGGGAACTAAAATTCACAGTATCAATGTGGCATGAAACCACCCAAGCCAAGGACTCAATTTAATCTCATTGGGATTAGTAGTGTCAGAATGGCTGAGAAAAAGCCACTGTGAGTTTTTTGTTTGTTTGTTTATTTTTTTAAGAAGGCATCTTACATAAAAGTCTTAAGAAATTTCCACGAGGAAAGTTAAAAGAACATGAGCTCACAGTGAGAAATTACTTAACACATGGGAGGTGGGGAAGCCACTTAGAGGGAGTCAATCAAGAACAAACTCAATTTTACCAATAACAGCAGCAATAGTAATAACAGTCAACACATTGTACAGATTATTCTGTGATATGCTAGGTACTCCTCAAAGACTTTATATCCAATAAATACTTTAATGCTCAAAATAACCTAATGAGTAGAAATTACTTTATCTCCATTTGCCAGATGAGTAAAGCTTAGCATATTTAGATTTTATAATGGTTAGAATCACATAAAGTCTAACAAATATGTGTATGTATGTGTAGTGTAGACACACAGATATGTATGTATATGTTACATTTAAAGAAATAAATATTACCAAGAATAACTTAGCAAATTTGAAAGATTAAAAGATAACTTGAAACAAAAAAACACAACAAATGAAAATAAAAACTCAAAATGCAGGCTACATATCATTTTAGGCACAGTTGAAGCAAGAACTATTGAACTAGCAATAGTCCCAAAATGAAAACAGAATTACACAACTGGAATATAATGCAAACAAACAATCTCCACAATATAGTAGAGAGAGAAAGAATATAGCCAGGGGTTAAGAGATGAAGAAATAGAGGGCTATCTAAGACAAGCTTAATTATAATTTTAAAAGGAGATAGTAAACTGGTTGATAATAGCTCAATTTTTTTTCCAGAAATGTTCTAGTCAGCATACCACAGCCGCAATCTAAAGACTTGACCACTGAGGTAGCACAGGAGTGGAAAAAACCAAAGCCCCAGGGTCATAGCCAGCCAATCACCCATGTTTATAAGTAAAGTAAATAAATTTTAGAGGGAAGAAGATTTATTTCTTATGGTTTCAGGTTCGTTCTGCGTGAGGCTGGGGACCAAGTATCCCAGAGCATGGAGACAGGAGGTGGAGAGAAGAGAGCACTTGGGCTGTGCTTTTCACATCATGGAAGCCAGAAGCAACAGCAGCAAGAGAGAGAGAGAGAGCAGGGGGAGAACAAACCATATGTAATCCCCAGGCTGCACCCCAGAGACTCACCTCCAGCTCCACCCTAGTGGCCTGGGCCATTACAATGCATCTATCCACTGCTGGGATTACCACCCTCATGATTCAATTGCATCAGCTCCAAACATTCATAAATGAGCTCTTTAGGAGATATTTCCTATCTAATTATACCATTCTGCCTCTGGCCCTGAAAGAGCTTATGCCCAGCTCAGAATGCAAAATTCATTTCATCCTCTCCAAGAGTTCCCACAGTGGTAGCAACTCCAACATTGCAGAAAAGTTCCAAAGTCCAAAGTCTCCTGTGAAAATCGAGGTGAACTCTTGTGAGGCCCTGTAAAAGACAATGAAGATCAAAATAAAAAGCAAGTTACATGCATCCAGGATACAAAGATAAAGAGTAACTATTTGCATTCCCAAAGGGAGGAATAGGGCCATAGAAAGAAGGGATGGGACTAAAACAGTAATGAAATCCAGCAAGGCAAGCATTGGATCTTACAGCTGCGCTTCTAGCATCCATGGCACGTGGTGGTGAGAAGTGATCTCCAAGGGGCCCTGGCAGCCCCGCCCTTGTGACCTGGCTGATTGCAATGGGTGCTTTGCTACCTCTTCCAGCCCCACTCCATGGCTCACAGCTAGCAGCCTTTCCTCAGGGTTGTTTCACATTTCTGGTGTTTCTAAATTTCAGGGGTTTTTTCTTGCAACCTTGGCTTCACCCTCACAACTTCACAAAGTGCTCCATTGGAGCCTGCTTTTAGGGATTCTGACCCTGCTACATTGTTGCCTGGCTTCCCAGGCCTTCCTTTGAAAACTTGGGGGAAGCCTCCATGACCCCCTTTTTCTAGCAAAGTCAGTATTACATGGGCTCCGAGGTAGGCTGCCAACAGAAAAAGTAGTCACATCCTCCTTAACCATTACCACTGGGGCATTTTTAATCACAACCCCTGAACCCACTCTTTCCAGGTGGCCACTGGTCCCAAGTCCATCTGGGTCATCCCTGGCCCCAACTTTATCTGGGCCTCCATCATATCTATTTCTCCTGCCTATGGCCCTGCCTCCATCACAGCTACCACCTCCTCCTTCCTTTCTGTCTCCTTCCTTCCTTCCATAACATATCTCTGAGCTCCATCTTTACACATGTCTTTCTGGCCAACCTGCAAATCTATAATACTGCTTTGCTTTGCTTTACTTTCTACTCCTGAAATTCAGTGTACAGTTTGCTGAATGCAGACATCAATATCATAACCCAGTTCGGATATTTTGCTGTTTTGATATTTCCTCTGCCAGTTTATTTAGCCCATTGTCTTTAAATTTGGCCTCACACAAAGTTTCAGGACATGGGCAAAATCCAGATAAGTTCTTTGCCGAAGTATAACACACATGGCCCCTACTCCATTTCCCTATGGAGTCCTCTTTGTGCTCCAGAATCTCCTAAGCACAGTCTCTACCATTTTCTTTTCCAGCCACAGTCTGGCCCTTCTGATTTCCTCTCACAAACCAATTCCAAAGACTCACAATCCACATGGTCAGACTTAGATATAGCAGCAATCTACTTCCCTGGTACCATTAAAATGGATTTTTCCACTGTTGGAATTACAACTCTCATGGTTCAATTACATCAGCTACAAACATCAATAAATGAAAATGGTACCAGGGACAAGGTCTTTAAAATCCTCAGGAAAATAGCTTGCCATCAGGGTCAGGTCCAGACAGCTGAGCTGACACTGACTCCCAGCAGTAATAGTGGGTCATGCCAACTACTGAAATAAAATAAATATTGAACAGGAATTTTATAATAATCAAGGCAATGAATGTTTTTTAAATGAGGGTAAGATAATGACACTTGTACATAGACAAATTCTGGGTTAGCTTTCAGTAGACACTAAAGAAATTTTTCAAGAATTTACTTTAGAAAGAAGGAGAATAATTTTGCATGGAAGATTAAAGATTTAATACAGAATAAAAAAAGAATAGTGAGCTAAGAAAATGGAAAACACATGGGCAAAACTAAGCATATTTAATTATATTTAACAATGATAAAATTTCTCCATTTATATAGTAAAATATGAAGAAGAAATTAAGTGGCAATATTGTATAAATTCTGGGAAAATATTTGGGAATTAAGCAAATTCAGTTTCTTACATTTAGAGGAAATAAATCAAAGTTTGATTGATCTTAGGCTTTGTTAAATTACATATACAGTAAAAGCTTCTAGAGTAACCAATTAATAAGATAAATGGAATAAAAATCTTCCAAAATAACAGAAATAAACTCATAGAATAATGATGCAGAATATTAGTCAGTCAAAAAAGACAGACAAATAGAAACTATAAAATAAGAATATGGAAATAATTTCAAGGATATCAGTAATCATTTCAAATAGAAATGAACTAGCCCTACTGGTTAAAGATAAAGATAGTCAGGGCCAGGCATGTTGCTGCACACCTGTAATACCAGTACTTGGGAGGCTGAGATAGGAGGATCACAGATTCAAAATCAGTCTCAGCAATGTAGTGATACTCTTGGCAACCTAGAGAAATCCTGTTACAAAACAAAACAAAAAGTCTGAGAGTGTAGCCTTTTTTACTAGGAGGTAGAATGTCCCTGAGTTCAATCCCCCCCAAAATAGACTAGACTAAAATATACCTACAACATGAGGGCAATAGGGCAATGAAAAGATGTAAGATTTAAGATTTTAACTAATGTAAAAACAATATATTGAGAAAATACTGGCCTATAGAATAGTATCACACAAAATAAAATTTAAAGTACAAAACTTTATTAGTGATTAAGGAGGTCACTTCATGATGATAAAATACTCAATTCTCCAGGAAGTTTAACAATTTCAAACTCACATGCACCTGAAAAACAGACTCAAAATATAAAACTCAAAAAGTTGACAGACCTACTTGAGAGAACTACTAAAAAAAACCAATTAGACAATTCCATACAAGAGGGCATGAGTTTTTAACACAGTTCTTTTCATAATCAATAAGTAAAGGAAACAATCAGTTAAAGAAGATTTGGACATGCAATACCAAACTGATATGATTATATATATACATATATGTGTGAACATCTCTACATACAAAGTTGCCACAGCTCCTTAATAGCTGGATCTTGAGCAAGGCTCGGTCCGCTGGAGTCCTGCAAGGCAGACGACTCCAAAAGAAGGAATGTGTGGCATATCCCACTTTGCATTATTATATTCTGGAAATTTTGGGTGCTTTGGATTTTTCTTTTATATTAATTATAAAAGAAAACGTCTCAGAAACATGTGGCCTGAGAGATACTGATCTCTTAGCTGAAAACAAGCAGTGCCTCGAGACAACCCAATGCATTAACCTTTTACAAGCAGTAGTTTAGAAACAGGCTTTGCTAATTTATCTAAATAGCTACTACCTTGTCCCACCTGGAACCCACTAACTTCCTGAGAACACTGCTTAAAGGGGCTAAACAAAATTGTAAAGATTTTAACTAATGGAAAAGAATTTTTATATATGTGTTGTAACCTTAACTGGTTGAGGATAACCTTTGTAAAAACAAGTCTGTAAAAATTCCTGTTCTATATGCCTCATTGTAAAAAAAAAAAAAAAAAAAAAAAAAAAAAAAAAAAAAAAAAAAAAAAAAAAAAAAAAAAAAAAAAAAAAAAAAAAAAGTATAAAACAATGACTGAAAAAGAATAAAACAGAATGCGCTTCAACGCTACGTGCGGTGTGAATGTATTCTCGTAACCTCGTCTCATTCCCCACCTATCGAGGGACCCCTGAACCCACTGCCTCCGAGGGCTGGCCCCCAGCACAAAGTGATCTTAGATGCTACCGCCCCAAATTAAAGAACATGCACTGTTGTCAAGAATGGGTTAGTTGGCAGATATCTGGGAAAAGTGCGTCTTTTAAAGAAGATGTTGAAGGTTATTTTGGCAGAAAATTGTGGTGGCCAGAATTAAAGTAATGAAAATGCAGACAAGTAGAAGTAAACAATTTAAGAAGAGGTAAAAGGGGACTATCCATAAAGCTTAGTGATTGATTAAATGTTAAGAATGAAAGACAGGAAGAGGTAAGGAAGAGACTAACTCTCTAAATTGATGAAATGTGCAGATTTTTGTGCTGTTCTCTGAGTTAAGGTGAAGCAAGTTTGGAGTAGCAGAGCTGAATTCCTTATGGAATGTGATAATTTTGAGGTCCTTGAAGAATATCTAAGATTCAAGAGATAGTTGGTCTTATGATCAAAATATCAGAAGAAGCATTCACTTTGGAAATTTTTCTTTAAGAATTGTTAGAATGTTTATATCAATGGTAATATTTGGAGAAGAGTATATGATATAGCAACATGTGAGGATTGAGAAGAAAGTACTAAATTGAAGATGTAGGTGGAAGAGAAGGCTGTATCTGTTACCTATTGCTACATAACAAATACCCCACAACTTAGTGGCTTTTATATGTTCACAGCTTGCAGTTTGACAGTCTAGGGTGGATTTGTGCACATGGGTTTCTGTTGGTCTCACCTATACGCATTCCTATGGCCACAGAAAATCAGTGACTTCAATGGACTGGTTGGTCTGAAATGATTCTTCTCACCTGCCTGGTAATTGACAAGCCAGAATGTCTTCATTCCCTTTCATGTGACCTCTCCAAAAAGCAAGTTGAATGCAGTTCATTGCCACTCTGGGCTCAGAGTTCCAATCACAGTAAGAATAAGACAAGCCTCACTGTGCAACCACTTCTTCAGTTCTTGCTTGCATCGTATTTGCTAATTTTTCTAAATCGTATTTGTCACTTTTCTTAAAGCCCATTCCATGACCATTCTTACATTCCATAAATACAGGAATAAACTCCGCTTCCTCACTGAGTATCAACATAGTTCCATTGCATAGAGATAGGTACCCATGGATGTAAAAGACTATTAACAGAAGTCATCTTTGCAACTAACCACAGCAATCCAGCAACCAACAACTAAATTGGAAAGTCGTATGCAAAAAGCCCATGTTGATGCATAATCTACAGGAACCAAGTTTGAAGGAGGGTTTAGTGACTCCCCATGTCAAAAAGTATAGAAGGGTCTAGTAAGATCAACCTGAAGAGAAGTCACAAGATTTATCAATAAGGAGATCACAAGTGTTCTTAGCAGAAACAGCTTTGAAAGCATTGAGGGCCAAGTGACTGCAGATGGTTGGGGAGGAAGAGAATAGGGTATATATAAAAGGAGGTTTCCTGGGCTTTGGGAAGCC
>PVLC010020404.1:0-29302 GCA_004027655.1 Graphiurus murinus | reverse complement strand
AAAAAAAAAAAAAAAAAAAAAAAAAAAAAAAAAAAATCTGAACTAATTCAGTGAGTTGGCTGTTGAACTCCAAATCCCCAAATCCCCCAGGATTTGAAGGATGTGTAAAGGTCGCCTGGGGCTGGCTTTGCTCCAGCGATGGTGGGAAGGGAGTGCAAGGGGTTCAACTCAGGTGCAAATGATACAGAGACCACCGGAGGGCACCTGACGCACAGTGTGCGGCTCTCACCCGAACTTTCTGTCACTTGGAATTGGATGATGGGCTCGGAAACACGCCGCCTCAGGACTGCTGAGTGGACACCTTTGCCTGTTCCATAAGTCCTTATTGAAGTGCCCGAATAAATCATGCTTCTCGACAAGTATGCAGCCTATGGGGAAAATCCATCCTGGCTCTTGAATTCTCACTTCTAATGATCCTCGAGAAATTATTGAGAAAATCAAAACACTATGTTTCGAAGTGCTCTTCAAGACTCACCGCGGTTCAAAATGGTTCCCATAAATCCGGAATGCCAAAAGCATTTTTCATAGGTTTACTGTTCCCCAAATGACAATAATGCCGTATTGACTGACTTCAGGAGAGCTCTGGGAGTTTGGAAAAACCAGTCAAGCAAGCAAGATCTTTAATGGGGGGAAGGAAAAAAAAAAAAAAACAGGAGAGGAAAGTTGGTGAACTTGACAGTTTTGTTAAGGTTCACGGCATTTTCCTGTTTTGATAGCACTTTTGCAGGTATCGAGGCCTCTGGGTGTTGGATAACGCCGCCCTCGCCGTCTCCCTCTAGAACCTGAATCAGATGCTACAGCTTGAAAGCTCATGTTCTTCTTGCAAGAGACAGTGACAGCCCTCCAGCTCCTGCAGGATCCCCACCCCACCTCGGCCCAGAAAGAAATTCCTGAAAATACTGACAGTCTTAGAATTATAATAGGTACAGACTTGCATTCATTAATTCATTCAACAAACATTTATTAAGCACTTACTGTGTATCAGGCAGAAGATTCACCAATGGAGAAAGAAACTAACCAAAGACTCTGCCTTCATGAGGGTTACATTACAAACAGAGACAGACTCATCCGATAAATAAGGAAGATACATTGTATGTTAGACAGGGAGATGTCAAAACTTCAGCTTGGTGGGGGATAAAGGCAAGGCCTCTGCGTTCCAGGATGCCCTTGTTCCTGCATCTTAACCCAAGCTGGCTATTCCTATCCTCCCAGCCCTCTTCTCTCCAAGGCAAACACACTCCGTCCCAGAAACAGACTTCTCGCCTTTCTCTCCTTTCAAAGCAAGCTGCAATTTGGCATTAAAAGGAAAGTCTTGCAAAGAGAATGGGGGAGAGACGGACTTCCTAATAACATGGAGGGGTTACCTATGCAGAAGCGGGAGGCATAGAAATTCCTAGAGGCAGCGTCAATCCAGTAACAATGGCCAGAGAGCCCAGGCGGGGTCCTGCAGGCAGGACAAATTCATGCTGGACCCTAGAATCCAGCCAGCCGTACTTCAGCCCCAGGGAGCTGGCCCAGAGAGTGAAGGGGCTTGCCGAAGCCCCAGGGCGGGTCTTATGTGAACACAGTTAGGGAGGTTCCGAATGTGGGCTTTGGAGGCAGAGAAACCTGGGTTGAACCTGGATCTTGTCCTTTGCTAGCTGCGTCCTGAGCCCGAGTTTCCTCACCTGGAGAATGGGGATGCTAATGATCACTATGTCCCCCGAGGGAGGGGGATCATGAGTGTGCAAGTGTTCCAGGAGGCAGTGCCTGAGTGCCCTGTTACCACATGAGAAGAACACTCAGAGCCGGGCGTGGTGGCGCACGCTTGTAATCCCAGCATTCGGGAGGCTGAGACCGGAGGATCCGGGTTCGCAGCCAGCCTCAGCTACCTAGTGAGGCACTCCGCAACTTAGTGAGACTGGGTTTCAAAATAAAGAATAAAAAAAAAATAGGGCTGGGGGTTTAGCTCGGAGGTAGAATGCCCCTGAGTTCAATCCCCAGTACTGCAAAAAAAAAAAAAAAAGAAGAACACTCAGGAATGCCAGGTCTGGTCACGGTTATACTGACACCGGGGTGTCCTGCTGCAGCCACAGTGACACACGCTATTCAATTGTTTCCAGTCTGTTTCTTTCTCTTTGTGTCTCCCTAGCCCTGCTCTGAGGGTCCCTCTAGCTTCTCCCTGCCTGTATCTCTGTGTACCTCGGCGTGTGTTCTGTCGGTGTGTGTGTGTGTGTGTGTGTGTGTGTGTGTGTGTGTCTTTGCAAGTGTGTTTCCGTCTGGGCATTTCTCTGTGTGTGTCCATCTGTGGCTGCAGCTCCGTGTGTGTCTGTTTCCAAGTCTTTTTGTCTCTTTGTTTCCGACTTTGCTACACTCTCTCTTTCTCTGCACCCCTTTCTCTTCCCTCTCCTCATCTCTCCCCTTATCTCTGTCCCTCGACCTCCCTGTCCGTCTCTGTGTATATCTGTCCTTGTCCCTCACTTGCTCTTTTTCTTCAAAACCAGAAATGACCCAGTCGACGCTCTCCGTTCATTACAAGGAAAACACGGAATGATCATTCTTTGCTAGCGCAAGGAGCTCGACAGCTGAAGCAAACAATGACAAATTCAGAATTAATTGGGCCCTGATTATTTGCCAGAGGGGGGAAAAAAATTGTGGGATATATATATGAAACAAAAGACAACCTAGCAACAGTGAGTATCTCCGTGCGTAGCAACAAAAGCAATCCTGATGAAGCAAGACAGTGCTAGCACGGAGCCCACACCGGCCACTACATATGAGAGGAAGGAAAACAAATGTTAGTGCGGCCAGGAGCCATGCAAAGCCATGCCAGGGCACTCCGGGTCCTTGACAGCCCGGCCACCGCCTCCCTCCACCTCTGTGTCAAAGACCCCAGAGGTGTCACGGCACGTCCCACACATGGACCTCCATTGACTCGTTTTCCATGAAAACGTCACACACGCACCTGCCTCAGCACTAGGGGAGGTGGATCGGACCCAGACGAGTTCCCCATGATCAAATAATGCCCAATTTGGACTCCTGGGAGAGCAAGAGCAAGCAGACAAAGCACTATGATGTTATAAGAGCTGCAGCGTCAGTCACCACAGACCCCGAGCACCCATGCCTAAGTGCACGTAGGACCCAGAGGCTTCAAAGACACTTGGACAAGTCTAGAAAAATGAATGAAAGTTCATCAAGTAGCCGGGCATGGTGGGGCATGCTTGTAGTCCCAGCATTCAGGATGCTGAGACCGGAGGATCCGGGTTCGAGGCCAGCCTCAGCTACCTAGTGAGGCACTCCGCAACTTAGTGATACCCTGTTTCAAAAATAAAGAATAAAAAATAGGGCTGGGGGTATAGCTCGGAGGTAGAATGCCTCTGAGTTCAATCCCCAGTACTGCAAAATATATATATATATAGAGAGAGAGAGAGTCCCCAGAGCACTGAAAATGGGGTTTCCAGCAAACCCTTGTACATGAATATTCATTACCAGGCTATGCATAATAGTCAAGCATTGGAAACAGCCCAAGTGTCCATCAACACATGAATGGATAAACAAATCATGTGTGTACACACAAGGAAATATTATTTGGCCAAGAAAAAGGAAAGAAAAGAAAAGAAATGAAGTCCTGATGCAGGTTGAAAATGTAATGGTAAATGAAAGAAGCCAGACAAAAAAGACTATATATTATATGATTATTATATGAGTCTATTTGTATAAGATACCCAGAATAGACCAATCTGTAGAGACAGAAAGTAGGTTAGTGATGATCAGGGGCTGAAGAGAGAGACGAATCGGGGTGACTCCTAAAGGTCACAGAATTTCCTTTTGAGGTTAGAATAATGTCTTGGAACTTGATCGGGGTGGTGGTTGTACAACATTGTGAAAGTAGTAGATGTCACTAAATTGTACGCTTTAAAGTGGTTAATCTTACGCTATGCAATTTTATGCCATTAAAATAAAATAATAATAACAAGATAAAAAGGAAAGGACAGGAACTAGAACTAAGGGTTAGCACAGGGTGGGGGATGGGGCGGGGCCCTTAGACACATGCCTGCTTCAGGATTACCTCTGAGGTGGTGCAGAGGGAGTGCAGTAGACTCAGGAAGACCCAGCAGGAAGCTGGTATCTGACAGGAGCATTGTGTGTGGGTTTGGTTCTGGGGATCAAGCCCAGGGCCTCGCACATGCTAAATAAGCACTCTACCACTGAGCTACACCCTCAGCCCTGTGCTTTATTTTGAGACAGGGTCTTGCTCTGTTTCCCAGGCTGGTCTCGAACTTGAGATCCTCCCGTCTTGGCCTCCTGAGTAGCTGGATTTATAAGTGTTTACCATGATGCCAGGCTCAGGGGTTTTTTTTTTTGTTTTGTTTATGTTTTTAACTAGAAATTGAACTCCTGGGCATTCTACCTCTGAACTATACACCCATCCTTTCATTTGTTTATTTATTTATTTATTTATTTATTTATTTTTGAAACAAGTTCTCACTAAGTTGCTGAGGGTCTCACTACGTTTCTGAGGCTGGCCTCAAACCTGCAATCCTCCTGTCTCAGCCTCCCGGTTACTGAGATTATAGATAGGCACCGCTGTGCCTGGCCAAAGGAAAGCATTTTAAGGGAACGAGAAGAGGGCCCCTGACAGGTTCATTCGGAGGATGGACACCAACCAGACCCATGGTGATATGGATCTGGACTCCAGAAAGTCCCTCAGAAAGCTTCAGGAAGGCAAGGACCCTGCTTGTTCACTGAGAGTCCCCTCCCCAAAGCCCTGGTCCCAGGTTGCTGGGAAGAGGAGCCTGAGCCCTGTGCCCCATGGCCGGGCCGCTCTGGACCAGCCTGGAGGAGGTGCGGCTGGCTGTGTGCCCCATCATTAGCAGCGTGCTCCAGCAGAAGTGTCCATCTTAGGGATTTCCATTCCCTCGGGAGCCAGCTTCTGGGTCTGTGCTTTAAAGATTTGTTTTAATTAGATCCATCTCAGCGAGAGGCATTGAACATTATCTCCATCTCCGCCGGCTCCTTTTCTTTGCTTCTTTCCTATTGACTTTCAGAAACTCTGCCAGCCACGCTGGGGCTTTGATTATTTCTTTATATAAAAAAAAGCAGAGCAAGTTTTCAGAAGCAAGGAGCCTGCCCCTCCAGAGAGCAGAATGGAGGGTGTGGGGCAGGCCCAGGCTGGCTGACTTGTTGCCACCACTCCCTGCCTCCCCCCAAACCAGCCAGAATCCATGCATTCCCCTGGCTCTGACCATGACTGGCGCTCCTGCAGGTGCTGGCACCGGGAGCCCTAAATTTGAAGACGCCAGGGACCAGAAACCAACCAGATCTGCCACCACACCCCAGGCAGTATAATGAGGCAGGTGGGCAGGGGCCTGGGACAGGCTGGCTGTGAGCCAGAGGTACCAGCAGAAGGTAACAGAGAATGACAGGAAGGGGATCCCGGGGCTGCAAGCCAAGCTGCTCATCACCAAAACCAACCCCTCTAGCCAGCCATTCAGTCATTCTTTCACAGTTGTTTTCCATTTCATGCATCCAATTACTGTTTGCCAAGAGTCCTTATCTGTGCTGGTAACAGTGCCTCAACTCAGCAGGAGACACTGCAGGAAGATCAAAACAGAAAAAGACGAGGACTCTGTGACAAGGAGCTTCCAAGCACCCCGAGCGCCATAAACATGTCCAGAATTTGAGATTCGGCAAAACAGAAAAGGCCTGGAGCCTTAGAGGAAGGGCAGTCAGATTTCAGACTCCTGAGAGGGGGCCCATAGCCGCAGAGAGTACCGTATGGCAGAAAGGCCCTCATGGAGCCGGGTGTGGTGGCGCACGCTTGTAAATCCCAGCATTTGGGAGGCTGAGACCGGAGGATCCGGGTTCGCGGCCAGCCTCAGCTACCTAGTGAGGCACTCCGCAACTTAGTGAGACCCTGTTTCGAAATAAAGAATAAAAGATAGAGCTGGGGGTATAGCTCGGAGGTAGAATGCCCCTGAGTTCAATCCCCAGTACCGCAAAAAAAAAAAAAAAGGGGTCACACGGAGTCACAACTGGACCAGCAAAGAATGCCCTGACCCTACATCCCAGAGCAGAGGTTGAAAGCGTTCAAATGCCTTCCGGCTGGGCCCAGAGTTGCTCTGGAAGCTCTCAGAGGAGCTGGGCCTGCGTGGATCACCTCCTCATTCCTGGGCTGCTCACTGTGGCCTTGGGGGTGATGCAGACCAGGATCATCTGGCTGAGCCCCAAGACCATCCCTGAAAGTGGAGGAAGATGTTACCCTAACCACTGTACTTTCAGAAGAGGAGGCTAAGTGAGGTGCTGGATTCCAAAGGAAGGGTTACTGGTGCAGACAAAACCACTAGCCTGGGTGCCAGAGCCCACTGGCAAAGTCAAACGGTCCTGAAAGGGGGAGTGAGGATTAAGAAAGAGAAAGAAAGACAAGAGATAGATTCGGGAGGACTGTCAGTGAATACGGCAGCCCTGAGTTTATTCAGCTCAGCCCTTATATACTTCTTCCAGCACCAGAGTATACATCAAGGTTAATATTTTCTCACAATGGTTACATCTGTGAAAATAATCATCTCCAGGTCCAAGGTTCAAAGGACAAATATTCACATGATTCTTTACTGTATCAGTCTGATAAAGTCTGAATAAACATCTTTATTCCTGAAACTTGAAATACAACAGTACTCTTGCCCTTGGTCAGTAATCAGCACGTGTTATGAGAATGTATATCTCTGTAGAAACAGACTTCTATGCACCTGTGAGTCTGCAAATACAGAACTTGATCCCCAACACCTGGGCTTGAGTCTTGTCCCAGCATCAGGAGCCCAGTGGGGCTTAGGCCTCTGCCATACTGGTGTTTTGTTTTTCAGTACTGGGGATTGAACTCAGGGGCATTCTACCTCCGAGCTATACCCCCAGCCCTATTTTTTTATTCTTTATTTTGAAACCAGGTCTCACTAAGTTGCAGAGTGCCTCACTAGGTAGCTGAGGCTGGCCTCGAACCCGGATCCTCCGGTCTCAGCCTCCCAAATGCTGGGATTAGAAGCATGCGCCACCACGCCCAGCTCATACTGGTGTTTTGATGGAGCCCCATGAACTATCTACCCCACTACCTACAAAAGCCCCAGCCTTGGGACCAGATGCAGCCCTGAATCCAGCAGAACCATGAGGGAACCAGGCAAAGAGAGCACACAATCCCTCCTGCCTCCTTTTTGAACAAAGTCTCGGAACCCAGACAAGCCACCAACTCACTGCCCACCTGCCAGAGGACTGGCCACTGCCACTCATGTTGCTGATGACCCAGGGGAAATGGCCCTTTCCTTCCCAAAGACGAGGGGATGTTGCAATTCGGGAAATTTCAGCGAAGCTATAGGAAAAGGTCACAGTGGAATAAATTATGGAGATTAAAAGAATGCCCAGCTCCTCCGAAGTTGGACCTGCACTGCAGCCTCTTGGCTTTCTCTTTAATCATCAGTCTCTAATTCTGGGACATAAAAGTACAAGCTCATTGAAAATGATCGGCGATTTACTGGAGAATGCCCAGCCCTAATTAAGAACAGGAGAAGCTGACGCTGCTTTCTAACTTCTCCTCGAAGTCCAGCAAGGAAATTACCTGGTTCTGCAGAGCAAATCACACCAGCGGGCGCACGGGGAGCCCCCAGGTTACCTGATAAACATGTACTTGGCCGAATTAATATGCAGAGAGAGTCTCTACGAGTGTTAGCAATTTGCCGGTAATTGGGGCATTGGCGGACACCGGGGAAAGCGGCTGAGCAGGTGCTGAACACAGAGACGCGCTGTCTGCTGTTACAGGAAGACAGCTTTGCAGAATAAAGCCACAGACAATCCTCCAAGAAGCTGCCTAAGGGGGCAGAGGTCAAGAGCCAACGTGTAGCCAGCCAGAGTCTAGGTCTTTGTTGAGAGTGGGGCGTCAGAGTTCAGTCAGTGATCAGTATGTGGCCAGTAAGAGGAAAGTCTGTGTCTTAGGGTTGGGGCTTAAGTTGTTCTGTGTCTGGGATGGGGTGCTCAAGCTTGGTCTCCCTGCTCCCTTCTTCTGTTGGGTCAGGAAACTGGTATTGTCTCCCTAATAAAAACAGTAAATATATCAATGTTGTTGCAGGAGAAAGGAGCAGGGAGACCAAGCTCGAGCACCCCTTTTCTCTGCTTCTCACTCTTGTTGTCTTTTCTTTCTTCTGACGTCAGACATAGAGGAGTTGGAGATGACCTCCCAGCCTTGGTACCCAGGGACTTCTCAAGGTCCTTTCAAGTAGAGGCCCTAATTGCTTGAGAGGGGATATTGTGACCTGCAGGGGATATTGTGACCCTTCCTGGAGTCACCCCAGGGAAGGACAGGGAACACCCGTTCCCCGTAGCTCTTGGGTCTTGGGTCTCAGCGCCCTTCATCAAAGCACTGATAAGCCTAGCAGAGCACACATTTGATTGTGTTGCTGGTTCTGTCGGCCCAGCAGGCTCAACCCAATACCATCCCCTCGGTGGTCATCTCAAGATGGCTCTTGGAATTCTTTCCAGAAAGGAGGCCCTCGTGCTTCAAAGCAGAAAAGATGTTTTGTTGACGTTTTGCTCAGCACCGTCAATCAGAATTTTCTGCCTAGTGGTGTCCAGCCTGGAAGTGAGCAGGACACCGAAGGCATTCTGCACCCCCAGGAGGAGAAATGACCATTGCAACCAACTAACCCGAGATTCCTGGGAATGTCGGCTCACCATGTCTTTTGGGAACGAGGGCTCTTCTGAACCACCAAAGCTCAAGCTGCAACTTGGGGAGGGCAAGAATCCGAACCGGGAGAGTATAAGGTTAATAAGTTTCCAGGTAGGCTGGAAGACAGATCTTAGATCTAGACCTAGGTAGTATTTAGGGTTCTGTCCAGATTCACTTTTATTTGGAAATATCGATTTTAGTAACACACGCTCAGCACTTACCCTGACAGCTTGGGCCTCTTGTCAGGAAAGTGATATTGTCTCCCTAATAAAAACAGTAAATATATCAATGTTGTTATTTGAGCAGCAGTTAAAATGTGTTGAGGCTTATTACCTGCCAGGTACATGAGAGGCCCTTTGCCTGCAAAGCTACTTTTAATCCTTGCAACCCAATGGGAAAGTGCTATTATCATCCCTATTTGCAGATGAGGAAATTAAGGTTTAGAGAGATTAAGTAATTTTCTAAAGCCAAACAGCAAGGAGGTGTATAAATAGCTTGAGAGCTCTCAGATTTTTCCAGATGGTGCATACTATGACAACATATTATAGAGGAGATGTCGCAGTTTCAGCCTAAGTTAGAATCAGCCTATAATTTAGTCATACCCAGGCCAATCTGAAGGTCTCCTGCATCTACTTATCAAAGGGATAAAGCATTTTTTTTTTTGGCAAAAGAACTCACTCTGGAAAAAAAAAAAAAAAAAAGAGTCACTCACATGCTTGCTCCAAGGATTCAAGGATTGAAAGGCGAGGTTTGGGAGAAGTATTGCTGAATATGGATCACACTGCTGAGTGGCGCCCCTTTCCCACACCCAAAGGATCGCCCTCAAGGATGGCCACTGGCTCCCTGTGTGTTGACAGGGCCTATGCCGGTGGAGGCGGGTTCTGGGGTCTCTTCCTCTTGTTGTAGGGGCCCCTGCTCCATCAAATTAGACCTTTATGACTTCCTTTAACCTTCCTCACCTCCTCACAGGTCCTGTGTCCAAACAGAATCACACGAGGAGTTGAAGCTGCAGCATAGGGATGTGGTGGGACATGAACGTTTAGTCTTTAGCAAGCACATGTGCATGTGCATAAACACACACACACGCATGCACACGCACACACACACACACACACACACACACACACACACACACACACTTCCCATCAAGCCCAAAGCCAAACAGGTATTATCATCCCCACTTTGCAAAGAAGCTGAGACTCAAAGAGGCTAAGTCACTTCCCAAAAGTCATGAATCATCACATACCAATCGTCTAAAAACATTTTTCTTGTATTTCCAAATCGTAATGTTTACAGCACAGCCTGCTGCCAGCACCCTGCCCATCTCCCCTGGGGCCTTGCCTTTCAGCTCTATGACTGTGTCTACCACAATCACCTGACAGTTCAGGGCCCCCTGGTGCCACCCTCAGCTAGGATGGGTGACATGGAGGCTGAATCCTGCAGCCTCCTTGCCCCTTGGATGCAGAAGTTTGAAAGCATGTCCTGCATGGGCTCTCAGAGCTCCCCAGCCATTGCCCACATGGCAGTCTGCTTGGTAGCACATGCGGCTGGATCCCCTTCCCCATATCACCCCTCTGGTCCCCTGCCTGGGATCTCCTCCCAGATAAACTGCAGGCACTGAAATCTGTAGCTCAGTATCTGCTTCGAGGGGCACTCAACCTAAGATGATGATTTTGGACAGGTATGGAAATTATTTTTAAGATATTCAGTGCCCACTGGGCATGATGGCACACACCCGTAATCCCTGGATTTGGGAGGCTGAGACAAGCAGATCGCACGTTTGAGACCAGTCTCGGCAGTTTCGTGAGACTTTCAGCAACCCAGCGAGATCCTGTATCAAAATAAAAAACAAAATAGGGCTGGGAGTGTAGCTTGGCAGTAGAGCGCCCCTGGGTTCAATCCCTAGCAACACACACACACACACACACACACACACACACACACACACACACACACAAAACAAGCTCAGTACCACTCATCAAGCTCTTGGAGTGTCTGCCTACTGTATACCAAGTATTCTGTTATGATTGGAGATTAATGATAAGCAAGGTAGCTTCTAATCTCTTCAAGTCTACAGTCTAAAAGAAATTGAAAAATCTTCAGTATCTTACCAACTATAATAACTTTTATATATTCCAGGATACATATATATATATATATATATATATATATATATATATATATATATATACTAAATCTGAATCACGTCACATGGTTTTGAATCCAGTTTTTTTTGTCATCCTGCTACAAGTATTTTCCTGTCTTTAATTAGTCTTTGACAACATGAGTTTTAACAGCTATGAAATATCTATTCGTGTGTACCACTATTTAGCCATTCCCCGATTGTTTCCAATGTTCCATGACTACAGATAACACTTCCATGATAAACCTTGCCCATATTCTAGGCATTCTGTGATATAATCATATTAGCATTTTAGAAAAATCACCCTGATGTTTCTGCAGAGGCCAATTCAAAGAAGATGGAAGCAGGGAAGACCAAAAGGAGCATTCTGAGTCTCAGAGGGTGGAGCCTAAGTCAGGATGCTGATGTGGAGGTGACAGGGCAGAGAAGTGGAGATTAGAAACACAGAACTGAGCCGGGCGTGGTGGTGCACGCTTGTAATCCCAGCATTTGGGAGGCTGAGACTGGAGGATCCGGGTTCACGGCCAGCCTCAGCTACCTAGTGAGGCACTCCGCAACTTAGTGAGACCCTGTTTCAAAATAAAGAATAATAATAATAATAAATAGGGCTGGGGGTATAGCTCGGAGGTAGAATGCCCCTGAGTTCAATCCCCAGTGCCGCAAAAAAAAAAACAGAACTGGGCACCTAAGCCACTTTTCCTACTCCACTTACAACCTCTTACTGCCAATTTAGAGCCTGCATATTCTTTCTTTGTCACTGTCTTGACTTCCTCCAGAGTCTCCATAAGACCTAGTATGCATCTAGACGTCTATTACTGGAGTGAAACGCCCTTTTCCTCCAGTAGAAATAACTCTGGGAACATAATCATGCTTCATAAATCAGCTTTTAAATTGCAGAAATAATGGGGAGTCCACCAACATGGGTACTTGCATGATGGGGCATCATCCAAAGGGAACTTCATAAAATGGGCAGAGCTGGTCAGTTGAGCAGGAAGGGACTCGATTTTTCATTGGAGCCAAAATACGTCAATCATCTCTACTCTGCCAATGAGCCATGACCTGGGAGTCAGCAATAGGAATGTGGAGAGAGGTGGTCCCTAGTACTGTCAAACTGACCCCAGGATGGTGAATATAGGCAAAAGCAGGCTTCCCAGAGCCTTCCTTTGGGGAGACCTGGGGAAGGCAGGCCCAGGAGATGACCATGAGCTTAGGATAAGTATATAAAACTCAGACTGAATCCCAGTACTTGGAAGGTTGAAACAAGAAGATTGGGGGTTTGTGGACAGCCTCAGCGACTTAGCAAGACCCTTAGCAACTTAGTGAGACCCTGCTTCAAAACAAAAATATAAAGAGGGCTGGAAGTGTAGTTCACTGGGTTCAATTCCAAGTAAAACACACACACACACACACACACACACACACACACACACACACACACACACACACAAAACTCGGACTGAGAAGGGATGTCTTCCCCTAGGAGCTAAAGGGATTTTGTCAAGAGCATTGACGGAGCGATGAAATGAAAGATCAGGGAGGTCCAGAGCAGCCCGGGAACACTCATTTCCTGAGCACAGACTGCAGTGCTGGCCCCTGGGGACTCGGGGTGAGCAGCACAGGCATGTCGTGGGGGTCACCGTCTACACAATCAGATTAACAAGTACCAAAAGGGCGAGGTGCCAGGTACCACCCAGCCAGTGACCTCATCTCCCTCTCTCACTACCATCCGACAAAATGGGTACTACCGTGGTTCACGTTTTACAGGTGTGCAAACTGAAGCTCAGAGAGGTTTAGTTAACCAGCCAAATATCCCAGCTGGTAAGTTATAAAGCCAGGAGTTGAACCAAGACACCGCCAACTCCAGCATGCTTCCTTACCTTCCACTAAAAGTGTGGTTCTCAATCAGCATGTTTTTCAGCCATGTTTCCCCCCCCCCCCCCGGGGAATGTTTAGCAATCTGGGGAGACAATTTTGGTTGTCACAACTGAAGGAAAGGTGTCCTACTGGGTACCTCATGGGTAAGGCCAGGGATGCTACCAAACATCCTAGGACATGCAGGATAGGCCTTTTTTTTTTTTTTTTGTGGTACTGGGATTGAACTCAGGGGCATTCTACCCCCGAGCTATACCCCCAGCCCTATTTTTTTTTTTATTCTTTATTTTGAAACAGGGTCTCACTAAGTTGTGGAGTGCCTCACTAGGTAGCTGAGGCTGGCCTCGAACCCGGATCCTCCGGTCTCAGCCTCCCAAATGCTGGGATTACAAGCATGTGCCACCACGCCTGGCCAGGATAGGCCTTTGCAGCAGGAAACTGTCAGGCCCAGATGTCAATGCACCGAGGTAGACCACCCTGAGCTGGGAGGTATGCCGTAAACATCCGTAAGCATCGGATGGGGGGTCAGGGGGTGTCAGTTTCCCAGATAAATCTCAGGATTTGCTGAATGAACAGCCAGTTTGACCAGTGAATCTGCCTCCAAGCCACTGGAGAGGGTCAAAGCCTAAAGAAGCTATAGCTCCAGGCCCGAGGTGTGGGTGGCGTTAGTAGACACAGGTAGAGCAGAGACAGGATATGGTGCCCGAAGAAGGCAGAGGAGACCAGGTGGGCAGACAGCTCCCAGGGCAGCCTTCCCTCCTCACGCCCTCCTCCCAAGATGTTTGTCCTCATCTGCAGATTCAGATTCACCAGCTCCTGGAAGGACGCAAAACACAAACAGCTCCTGGAGCTGCTCCCTCTCCCCGGACAGCGCTGAACTAATATTTGTTTTAGCAAATGGCTGAGTTCTTCATCTTCTCTGGCAACGGAGATTTGTTTTCCTCTCCAGAAATCATTGGCATTAGAAGTCTGAGAGGCTGACATCTGGAGGGCCGGTACCCCACCCCCACCACCCCCCAAAAAAGAAAAAGAAGCATTTGTTCTAGGCCTGGAAGACAAAGATTCCGGCCGAAGGAAGAAAATAGGGAGGTGATCACTTGAGGCTCAAGAAAGAAAAATACACACACACACACTAAATCAGATCAGGAGCTGCTCCTCGCCTTTCTCTAGATAACTCACTTGGAAAGTGCAACCAGGAGGTAATCGCAAAGCCAATAGAAGTGCACCTAGGAATCGAAGGGAGCCCTCCTTCCCCCAAGGCTAAGGCTCCTCCCAGAGCAAGAGATGGGGGCATCGACAAGGGAGGGGTGCAAGTGTATAGAAAAGGAAGCTGGTTTTGCTGGGGGTCCCTATAGGACCAAATCAAAATCCTAACACCAAGGAACAGAGGTTCCAAACCCCTACCCTGTCAGTCATCACTAAGATTTTCTTTTTTTGTGTGTGGTACTGGGGATTGAACTCAGGGGAATTCTACCTCCAAGCTACACCCCCAGCCCTATTTTTTATTCTTTTATTTGGAAACAGGGTCTCACTAAGTTGCAGAGGACTTCACTAGATAGGCGAGGCTGGCCGAGAACCCGGATCCTCCGGTCTCAGCCTCCCGAATGCTGGGATGACAAGCGTGCACCACCACGCCTGGCATCACTAAGATTTTCTAATCCTCAGTTCCTCCCAGATGACTAAGAATCAAGGGCTGACGCCATGGCCTCCTCTTAGCCTTCCCCTAAGAAAGTCCATGAAGGAGAGACAGAGACAGAGTTATGGGGGAAGAGGGATGATGGGGAGAAATGAAAGAGAAAGAGGACAGGGAGGAGACAGGGAAAGAAGAATGTTCCAGATAGAGGTGGAGGAGTGGCAGCAATGGACAGCTATGGGAAAGAAAGACCCTGACACACAGGCCTAAGAAAGGGACAGAGACAGAAACAGAGACTGAGAAGGGGGGACAGGAAGAAGGAGCCAGGGTGGGGAGGAAGGAGAAGGGCGAGGAGAAAGGCAAGACCAGACTTAACAGTGGTGACAGAAGCAGAAGTTGAGACTGAGACAAAAAGGAAGAGATATGCTCTTTTTCCCCGGTGGTACTAGGAATTAAACCCAGAGGTGTTCTACTTTTGAATTACATCCCCAGCCCTATTTTTTTAACAGAGTCTCGCTAAGTTGCTGAGGGCCTTGCTAAGTTACTGAGACTGGCCTCAAACCTGTGATCCTCCTGTCTTCTCTGCCTCCCAAGTACTGGGATTACAGGTGTGCACCACCTCACCCAGCTGTGCTTATTGAAGGAGGGGCAAGGCTGGACTGGAGCATTCTCACATCTCTGTCTGGCCGGCGAGCCAATGTTTTTGTTGTTGTTGTTGGGTTTTTTGGGGGTTTTTTTGTTTTTGTTTTTGTTTTTTTGCGGTCCTGGGGATTGAAGCCAGGGGCATTCTACCTCCGAGCTACACCCCCAGCCCTATTTTTTATTCTTTTATTTGGAAACAGGGTCTCACTAAGTTGCGGAGGGCCTCACTAGATAGGTGAGGCTGGCCATGAACCCAGATCCTCCGGTCTCAGCCTCCCAAATGCTGGGATTTCAAGTGTGGGCCACCAGCAAGCCAATGTTTCTACAACTTAAAAAGACCGCGGAGAATAGAAGGTGAAAGAGTTCGAGAAACAGATCGAGGAGGGAAAGAAGAGGGAGGGGAAGGCTGAAGAAAATGCAAAGAGAAGGTAGAGATGCAGGAGCTGTAAGAGAAAGGAAGGGAGAGGGCACGGTCAGCTGGTCAACCCCAAGCAGAGAGGAAAGAAGTCAAGTGGAAACCAAACAGGAGGGTGCCGGGAGGATGGAGGGGGACATCGTAGGAGCCCCAGGCCTCAGGCTTCCCGGGCTGCACCAGGAATGTCTCAGCAGCCTCCAAGGAGCTTGGGTTGCAGGTCCTCACGTCGTCGCAGGCGCCATCATGGGGCTTGCGGGTCCCGGCGGCTGGATCTGGGGATCTGACTGTCCTGGAAGGCCCACCTGCTCGTCCAGGGGCCGTGGGACATGGTGGCTGCTTCATTTCCTGACTTCCTTCAACAACCAACATTTCCCTCTACACAGTTCTGTCTAGCACTTATTATTTTTAAATGGAAACGTATCGAAATTAATTTTATTTTGAGAATTAACTGAGAATTCTCACAGCCCCTCTCGGGAACATCAGCGGCACCCTGGGGGAGCTGCAAACGGAACTGGGATTCCTTCTGCGGCAGACGCGTGCCATCTGCCAGCTTCCTAGCTGCCGCCTCTGCTGCCAGCAGCGAATAGTAGAGCTCCCCTGGGGGCCAGCGGGAGCTCTGAGTGATGACCGGCTCTTTCCTCCCCAGAGGGGAGTGCTAGGATATGGCTGGTTTGGATCAGCATCCAGTCTGGGGCCAAGGTCACAGTCAAGCAGAGTCCACTCTCTCTGAGGTCAAGTTGAGGGATCACAGAGATTCCAAGAGAAAGCACTGCCTGTGAGCCGGGCGTGGTGGCACACGCTTGTAATCCCAGCATTCAGGAGGATGAGACCGGAAGATCCGGGTTCATGGCCAGCCTCAGCTACCTAGTGAGGCCCTCTGCAACTTAGTGAGACCTTGTTTCAAAATAAAGAATTAAAAAAAGGGCTGGGGGTGTAGCTCGGATGTAGAATGCCCCTGAGTTTAATCCCCAGGACAGCAAAAAAAAAGAAAAAAGAAAAAAAAAGAAATCACTGCCTGTCCAGCCTTCATGGCTTCCCCATCATTACATAGCTGAAGTCCCATCAAGGCTGGTACCTGAGCCTGTCCCCACCCCTGCCTGCCACCCTGGAACCCCCAAATTCTCTGCCTCTCCCACTGAGAGAGGCCCCAACCTTCCAGAAATTCTGTGGTTTTACGAAATCAACTTTGCCCATGTAGAGAGATGACTAGAGCCATTTCTTTCACCCAGGAAAAAAATCAAACAGGACTCTCGTCTCTGGTTACCCAGGACACCATGTCATAGACAGTAGCTACAAACAAACTGGCTTTAGGGCTGATCATCCACGGGGTCTGCTCAACAAAGGGACACCATCAGCAAATACAGACAGGGTGCTGAGCGTGTGCCAAGCTCTGTGCAGTGGTGGAACCTGTTTCACTGTCTTCTCTCTACACGGTATGAAGTTGAAGTGCTAAGAAGATGCAGAAATAAACTGGACCACCACTGGTGCTACTTTTAACACTTTTCACTCATGGTGGAAGGAATCCAACCCTGAAACGTGGACTTTGGTTAGAAGCTGAGGTTTTGCTCAGCCCAACCTTCTCTGAATCCGTGACCCAAAGAATCCCAGGCAAGGGGGAAATGACACCGCAAGTTGATCTGTAGCACTTTGCACAGAGGAGGGTCTGCAAAGAAACACACCTTCATATGTGTTTGGTTTTAAAAAGAAGGCCCAAGCCAGGCGTGGTGGAGCATGCTTGTAATCCCAGCATTTGGGAGACTGAGACCAGAAGATCTGGGTTCACGGCCAGCCTCAGCTACTGAGGCACTCCACAACTTAGTAAGACCTGGTTTCAAAATAAAAAATAAAAAATAGGACTGGGGGTATAGCTCGAAGGTAGAATGCCCCTGGGTTCAATCCCCAGTACCGCAATAATAATAATAATAATAATAATAATAATAATAATAATAATGGCCAGGTGTACAGCTGGGAGGTAGAATGCTCCTGGGTTCAATCCCCAGTAACACAAAGAAGTGAGTAGACAGTCACACTGGTACTCACATGTCACCAAACACCCATGAGAACAGACAAACCAATTTGACTCAGATCTTGAAGGAAAAGGTAGCCTGGATAGACTGAGGACTTAGGGACTTCTAGGAAGCATTTATGGCTTCTAGAACCATCCTCCACTGCCTGTGGGAAAGGCGGACAATAGGCTGAAAGTCGTGGTCACTGACTAAGCAGGTCGATGGGTGTAGGGGTGACCAAGGGTGAATAGAAGAAATGTCCAGAGGGTTAGGATTTTTCCCTCTGGACACTCCACTCCCAGATGTCACAAAATATCTTCCCACCTCTCGAAGAGCTCTTTGAATGAGTTCTTTTCATTTTCAGAAAATGATTGGCATAATGTTAGCATCTTCAGATACCCCCACACATGAAATGAAATCCTGGAGGTGAGCAGACCACAGCAGGGGAGATAATGGATCACATTTTCTAGACATCAGTTTCTATTAGTTGCAAGCCGAGGTCTATATTGCAAATGGGGTTTGTCCGTGAGGAGAGAACAGGCAATGCAGTTAAATTGAAGTGTGGCTACTCACAGAGGCTTACAGACAAACGCAGTACCTGTCAGAGCAAGGCATTAGATCCGTGCTGTTCAGTCAGCTCCCCTCTGCCAGCGAGTAAGAGAGGAAGCAAAAACCTCCCTTGGCTTCCCTCCCTGCTCCTTAGCGCTATTCTACCTCAGAGCCTTGGCATTATTGCAAAAGACCCTGAATCCATACCTGCTCCACGCATTGTCTGCAGCCTGAATAAATTACATGCCTCCATTCTAATTCACAACCGTATTTCTAGTGGGTACAGATGCTGAGAGTTACTGAATTTGTGGTTGCTTTTTTAACATTCATATTTGCTTGATACAAACATTGCTGCTAATATGTGGGAGTCTAAAACATTTTTTGACATTAAAAAATGTTTCTTCGTATCCCAAAAGATGATATCCAGTACTCCACTCAGAGAGGGATCTCCCTGTGCCAAAGCCAAATTTGGTTTGGAAGAAACAAGAGAAACAGAGTCTGTGTAGTTAGATACAGTTGTCTCTGAATAAGCATGATAGAGCCAGGCGTGGTGGCGCACGCTTGTAATCCCAGCATTCGGGAGGCTGAGACCAGAAGATCCGGGTTCGAGGCCAGCCTCAGCTACCTAGTGAGGCACTCCGCAACTTAGTGAGACCTGGTTTCAAAATAAAGAATAAAAAATAGGGCTGGGGGTATAGCTTGGAGGTAGAATGCCCCTGAGTTCAATCCCCAGTACCGCAAAAAAAAAAAAAAAAAAAAAAAAAAAGCATGATAGATATTGGTGGGTATGACAGGTAGGGAGAGCCAGTTGAGACATCAGTTGGATATTGGGTCTGAGTGGGCAGGAGAAGCTATGGGTGGGTATAAATGGCTATGAGTAAGAATGAGTCCTGGTGGGCCTCAGGAAGTATCTATAAATGGTGTGGGTGGGTCTAAGCATTTATATGCTCCCCTAAAGATGGGGATATGTTCTGGAAAATGCACTGTCAGGCAATTTCATTCTTGTACAAACATCATAAGATGTACTTGCACAGTAGTAACATAAGTGGTATAGTCTACTGCACACCTAGGCATATGGTGTATATGTGATATATATAGTACTATATATATATACTATATATATAATATATAGTACAATATATATAATATATATACTATATATAATATATAGTACAATATATAATATATATAGTGTATATATAATATATATACATATATATAATATATATATATATATAACAAGAGAAAATGATGCAACCAAGAGACATGGTAAATCCAAGATGTATGAGGCTATTGCCAGCATAATTCAGCATGTTGTTTTATAGTAAAATATTTATAAGTAGGGGAATGCTCTTCAACAGCAATAAAAAGTAGAGTGTAGTAGATGCCTGCACACAATAGCATAGTCACTCATCTTTTCAAGTATTAAATACTATATATAATTGTATGTGCTGTGCTTCTCCACAACTGGCAGTGCGGCGGGCTTATTTGCAAGAGCACCACCGCCATGCATGAGTAATGCATTATCCTGTGATGGCTATTTCAGCTCCATCAGCATCTTCTGGGACCACCTTGCCTAGACGCAGTCCATTGTTGACAGGGATGCAGCATGTGACTCTATGAATATGCATGAGCTCGGGTGGATGTGGGAGAGACAGCACTGCTTCCTGAATGTGCCACCTCCCAGCCACACCTTGCAGGTAGGCAGGACCCATGTCAATAGGCTACGAGGCCTGCCCATTTCTATGTGGGCAGAAATGACTAGTTAAGGCTCATTTTCAGCTTGAGTATAAAAGAACTGATGTGTGACCCCTTGGTTATCTGTCCCCCATACTGCAAAATTCCACGTGGAAACCACGCAAAGTTGACCCCCCACTGCTAATGAGTTGGACGCAGAGCATAATGGAAACCACTGTTAGCCATAATTTCAGAGTTGATTTTCCTACCTACGACCTCATCCATCCTGGGTGAGGCAGTCAGTGGTGGCGGCTGGCTGGCAGGTGGGCACTTGCCGTGATAAATGGGTACAAGCAGGCACTCACTATTCCTTCCCTTTGTCCAACAAAAGTTCATGTGGGCCGGGTGTGGTGGTGCCCACTTGTAATCCCAGCATTTGGGAGGCTGAGACAGGAGGATCCAGGTTTGTGGCCAGTCATAGCTACCTAGTGAGGCACTCCGCAACTTAGTGAGACCTTGTTTCAAAATAAAGAATAAAAAATAGGGCTGGGGGTACAGCTCAAAGGTAGAATGCCCCTGAGTTCAATCCCTAGTACCGCAAAAAAAAAAAAAAAAAAAAAAAAGTTCATGTGGCAGAGGCGGGAGTTCATTAGCAAACAAAGCAATCAAGAAGCTGACTTTCTGGAGCTTATATTCTAGCAGAGAGAGACAAACAATAAGTCAAATTAAGTGGAAAAATAGATATGTTGGAGGATGCTCAGTGTGATGGGAAAATAATAAGGTATTCTCAATGTAACTCTGCCTGACAATAGTTGTACAGTTGGGCCCTAACAGAGGAGGGCAAAAGGGACCCCATACCTAATTCTGGACTAATGGCACAGCTTCTCTGAGAATCTCCCTACCCGGGTGAAATCCTCAGAGAAAAATGGAAGAAGCCTGCTGGTGCCAATGGTGAGTTTTTGCATTCTGGCCTCCAAGAGCAAGTGAGTTCTGTGGCGTCATGAGAGGACACCTGTGCTGTCCAAGGCAGGCAACAAGAGCATCACCACAGTTGTATGAGTTATGCATTATGCTGTGACAACGATGACGTCCCTAGGTGATTGCATTTTTTTCAGCTCCATTAGAATCTTCTGGGACCACCTGCCTATATATATAGTCCAGTGTTGACACCATCCCTGGATTTGCATCTCAAAGTCTAGGAATTTACAGCCCTTAAGGAGGGTGTGATTGCCTTGCTCCTCTCCTTTCCTGCACCCCAAGAGCAACAGAGGCTATACATGCTCACTTTCACGTTTCCATTCCTCTTTCATAGGTAAAGAGCTCTCAGTTTGGGACTTAGCAGTGACATCCTCCCCTCTTCTCCCACTCACCTTCTAGAGCCTTATGCAGTAAATAAAAAGACCTTTACTGAGCTTAGCTTAGTAGGAAAGGAGGGGAATTCAAAGATGACATTTGGAACCATGTGTCTCCTGCAGCGCCAGACAGACTGTCTCAGACCCCTGGGAGGAAGAAGTAACATAGGCAATCACTGGATGGTGTGGAAATTAAGTAGAGTTCATTAAAACACAATATTTAGGTATAATAATTCTGTGGGAGCAGCTTTGAATAATTGAAGATGCATTTAATCGACTCTATTGCTCTGGTGTGAATACGAAGAGTGAGACAATAGCGCTTTTTAAAGTTGAGTAAATATTGATTAATAAATTTTCAACATGGAAGGTCCTTGGTACCAGGCACTTAGCTTAATTCCCAGTGCCCAGGCTGCGTTTCTGCGGGCTGAAATTTGGTGAATAAGTCTGTTTTAAGTTCTGCCAGGTTCCCCATTATTCTACAGTCACCCCATATGCCAATTTCACTCACCCACCACTAACTCTGATCCCTGCCTACCCTTCATGATAGATCTTACAGGTTCATGGAATCTATATTATTTCCAGATAATTTCTTCAATATCAACGTCATAGTAGTAATATTAACAGATGCTTTTATAAACTTTTTAATGTAAAAGTTCACATTTTCCCCAGATACTATAACAATTCCATAAAATTACTCTACCTTTCCTACTTCAGAGACTTGGGTTGGTCCTAGGTCCAAGTCAGCTCAGCAATAACTTTGTGTTATACTAAATAAAGTAACTTGACTGAGAAACCAAGAAAAGGAAAGATAGAAATTAAAAGAAAAAAAAATGCCAGGGAAGATGAATGATACAATAATGAAACTAAAAAGAAGGGGCTACATAAAAGTTTAAGGGGTCATATAGAAAGAGTCTTAGCTAAGAGTTGGGTGATTTGTGTTAGAAACTCAGTTTTGTCCCTTTGAATGAAGGATTTTAAATATCAAGCACTTAACCTGGCACTTTCTGGGGGGCGAGGGGGGAACTAGGTATTGAACTCAGGGACATTCTGAGCTACACCCCAGCCCTTTTTATTTTTTGTTTTGAAATGGGGTCTCTCTAGGTTGCTGAGAGTCTTGCTAAGATGTAGATGAGGCTGGCCTCAAACCTATGATCCTCCAGTCTCAACCTCCTAAGTACTGGGATTACAGGGGTGCGCCATCATGCCCAGCTGACTTGGCACTTTATATGTATAAGTGGATGTATCCTTATCTTCTATGTCCAATGGGGTACTTTTGCTTTCACTCTTATATTTGGTACTAAATATTCCAAAGTATTACACATTATAATTATATAGTAGTACACTGTAATATAATTATATGATAAATTATATAATGTCATTGAAATAGGCATCTATAAATTTTATATCGTAATTTCTAGGCACCAAGAGGATTTACAAAGTGCCCTTAAATTGTCTTCCATGATCTTCCTAACACCTTTTTGGTGGTTATCATCATCCAAATCTGTTTTGCCAATGTGGAGAGCCTTACAGTGCATGCCCAGGTGGTCTGGAAGCCTGGCTCCAGAGTTCAAGCTGGCCCTACAAGCATTCACTGGTTTGTAGCCTTGGGGCCAATGTGACTCTGGTGACCTTTTTACATCCTCTTTATATCTTCCTGATACAAACAGATAAAAACAATTATCAGCGTCCACACGAAAATTTCAAGCCTCACAGGTAAAGTAAAGCAAATTTCCCTTGACTATCACTTATTATTCCAAGTCTTTGCCCTAACGGTAACACTCTTCTTGGTTCTGTGACTATACTTCCAGGATATGTATATTCATACCTCAGTATCCTCGGGGGATTGCTTCCCAGACTCCCAGCAGATACCAAAATCTGTATATGCTCAAGTCCCCTATAAAAAATGATATGTCTATTTGCATAGAAATGTGTCAATGCACATCCTCCTGTATGCCTTAAATTGTCTCTAGACTACTTATAATACCTAATATAATGCAAATGCTATGTAAATCATTGTTATACTATATTGTTTGGGAAATAATGACAAGAAAAAAGTCTATACATGTTCAGGACAGACACAATTTTTAAAAAGATATTTACCCATGATTGGATGAATCCCTAGATGCAGAACCCAGGGACACACCAGAACTAAGTGCATATACACAATAGAGATAGATGTGGCAATAGATACAGAGTTAGCGTGTATATTGCCAAACTATACAAAAGCTTTTGTGCAAGCCCGTGTGCATGCATGTGCATGTATGTATGTGCATGTGGTGTTTTCACTTACCACAATGTCTTTCTATGTGAGAGTAGATAATTAGAAGAAACGAGAAGTTTCTAGTAGATGCTCTGGAGACGACCCTGTTTTGTTGTTGTTTGTTTTTGTTTTTTGGCACTGGAGATTGAACCCAGGGGGCATTCTACCTCTGAGTTACAGCTCCAGTCTTTTTTTTATTCTTTATTATGAAACAGGGTCTCACTAAGTTGCGGAGGGCCTCACTAAGTAGCTGAGGCTGGCCGAAAACCCAGATCCTCCTATCTCAGCCTCCCAAGTACTGGGATTACAAGCATGTGCCACCACATCCAGCTAAGAAGACCCTTTAAAGAGGAACAACTCTGCTAGGAGCTGTGCACATTTTCCTCCTTTCTCATCCTTTTTCTTGTGAATGCAGTTTGATGGCCGGACCTTGGATTCTGAGAAAACCATGAAGAAGAAAACCACTCACTCAGGATAATAAAGCAGAAAATAGACACTGGATTCCTGGTGTTCATGCAACTACCTTACCAGCTGTGTATCTCATCCATTTACAAGAAATAATATTTCATGTGGGTTAATTCATACATTTGGCTTTCAATATCTGCAGGTAATCTAGCCCTAATTAATGCAGATTTTAGTGTCAGAAATGGAATGTTTAAGTAAGAGAACCTAAAATGTGGAACTGGCAAAAGGAAGGAGGTGAGGAGATGACTATTTATGACCCAGACCCTGAAAGCAGAAAAGTAGGCAATGCTTATTATAAGATGGCAAAACACCTGACCAATCTTTAACCTTAGAAAGCAAACCTTGTGTTATATGAAACTGTAGTACTAAAGGAAATAAAAGAAAAATTCCAGAAAATTAGTATGAGCTGATTCCTTTTTGCCATTTTTATCAATGTTTATAGCAGGCATGAATTTAGTCCAAAATAGCCAGCACGGTGGTATATGCCTGTAATCGCAGCACTTGGGAGGCTGAGACAGGAGGTTTGCAGCCTCAGCAACTTAGCAAGAACTTTAGCAACCTAGCAAGACCTTGTTTCAAAATAAAAAATAAAAAGGGCTAGGGATATAGCTCAGAGGTAGAATGCCCCTGAGTTCAACCCCCAGTACTGAAAAATAAATAAAAGGAAATGCTGCATTGCTATAAAAGACCTCTTTCCCTATGGCCTGCAAACTTTCTGAGCTCAGAGTCCCATTATTTAGATTCTTGCAAGGTTGAAAAACTAGTGTCTGTGTGTCTCAGACTGGAACAGTTATAGGCTGTCATTGACAATGGCGACCTGTAAGACTAATGACTCTCCAAAAAAACTCAGTGAATCTTCCAGTCCAGATGGGATTAAGAGTATTGCTGCCCCACCACCCCTGTCTTGTGTTTTAAATGGCTTCGAAATTTCACCCACTAAGTTGAGAGGGGCGATGAGTAGGTCACATCCTAGCAAATGGGTTTGAAAGCCATGCCTAATCAAGACCATTAACCAAAGATATACCCAGGTAACACTGACCGGAAACAAATGTATCCGCAGATCTCCAACCTTTGGAGGAATTATATTGTCATTATACAGACAGATAATGTATTAGTTAACTTTTTCATCGCTCTGACAAAAATACCTAAGAAGAATAACTTAGCGCAAGAAAGGTTTATTGGGCTCAGAGTTTCAGTTTTAGTCCATAAGCGGCTGGCTCCAGGTCAGAAGCAGGAGAGTTGCTCAACTCGTGGCAACTGGGAAACAGAGAGAACGATGAGGTGGGATCAGGGACAGATACAGTAGACCTACTTCCTCCAGTCATGCTCCACCTCTGCACCTTACTGCGTTGGGGCCCATGCTTTCAACTCATGAGATGGGGGGATGGGGATTCCAGACCCAAACCACAATAGAGCAAGAATTTTAAAAAGCAAGAAAGGGAGGAAGAGGAAGGGAGCTGTATCCCCAGCTGCTTCTTTTCTTTGTCTCATGTCACAGGCTTCAGCAGAAACTGTTTTTAACTATTCACCTAAAGAGCTTTGTAAACCACCAATGCCCCGATTCCAATCTCAGAAATTCTGATTCGGGTAGAGTGGGCTAGAGTCAAGACTTTGGCATTATTTTAAGACTCCCACACGATCTCAAAGGACAACCTGGATTGGTGGCTGGACTAGGAGCACAGGCTCAGCATTAAGGAGCAAAGACCATAGGCCGTTTCCTCCTTCTGCAGCCTACAACCTACAGGGCACCTCAGAATCATTGAGTCTGAGATTCTATAGATCTCTTATAAATCACCTTTATCAGATGAATGAAGTTTTCCACTAAATCTAGTTTAAAGAGAGTTTTATTTTGTACTTTTTCTAGCTTCTTGAGCTGAAAGATTAATTCGATTTTAAGTTTTTCTTTTATTCTTATAAAAGCATTTGTGGTTACAGTTTTCCTCTGAATATAATTTTTTGTCTATAACTCACAGATTTTGCTCTGTAGTTTTCTTTTTACCAATATATGAAAGATGTTAATTTTCATCCTAATTTCTTCTTTAACTCAAGGATAGTTCAAAATGTGTAAGTGATTTTCTAAGACTTTTAAGTAGATGAGATCCTTCAGTTGTCTTCTTTATTGCTAATACCTAATTCTATTGCATTTTGGATATGAAAATGACCCATTTCTGCATTTTTATAATTTATTATGATTTCCTTTGTGGCCCAACTTGGGTTGATTTTTCAGTCTGAAATGTAATTACAAGTAATGTAATTAAAAACTATGTTTTATGCTAGGCACAAAACTACTCTTTTATTCGAATGATCAATTTTCTTGATTATTTTTATCTCACTGATATATATCAGTCCACGAGTGAATCATGAGGCTTTGTCAACTTTTCCCTTCATTTCTGTTTCAGCTTTCTATATGACTCTGGCTTTGTGCACTTCTTTTTGTACTTCTTTCTGGCTTTCCTTTGCTGTTTCAAGCCTATGCTGCTGGCATCTCATGGCTGTATTAGTCAGGGTTCTCTAAAGAGACACAGATGTGAGTGAAGGGATTTGTTAGGGAAATCGACTCATGCAATTATGGAAGGTGGGCACCCATGCCAGGCCATCTGCAAGCTGGAGACCCTAGGATGCTGGTAGCAGGATGCTGGTAGCAGCTGGTCCAGAGGCCTCAAAACCAAGGATATTAATGGTGTAACTCTCATCAAAAGGCCTGAGGACTTGAAGGCCATTCTGTAAGTCCTGGGGTGTAAAGACCAGAGAACTTGGGGTTCGGTATACAAGAGGAGGAGAAGTGGAGTGTACCCAACACAAGGAGATGGTGGACACACTCACCTTCCTCACTGTCTTCTCTCCAGACCCTACGCCAACCAGATGGCACCGACTCACCACGATGGTGGATCTTCCTCACCTAGTACACTAAGACTCCCCTGCTGGTGGTACCCTGGAAACACTCTCATGCACACCCTCAAAATTATACTTTACCAGGTTTCTAGATCCTACTGAACGCAGCCAAGTTGACACCTGAATTGAACCGTCTCAATGGTTCACAATTGTGATCATTTCTTTTATCTATAAGCAATGTCCCAACTTTCCCTTTATTATGTTTTGCAACTTAAATTTCACTCTGCTTGATGTTAATATTGATTTTGTAGGTTTGTGTGTTGATATTTTTTACCTTTATTTTCAACATTCCTCTGAGAACTTCTCATGAGAACAATATACATCTGGATTTAGGGGGTTTTCTCAGTTCAAGGAGACTCTGTCTTTTGATAAGTCAAGTTAGCCCATTGTTACAATTTCTTGGGACTTAGTCCTGCCAAATGATATAATTTCTTGTTGGTCTTTTGTTTTTTGGGGGTTTTTGGGTTTTTTGTTTTTGTTTTTGTTTTTTTGGTTTTTTGGTTTTTTTGGTTCTTTACCCCCTTTCTGGCTTTGGCTGAATTGGTCAAACTTAGTTTTATCTCACTTTTCTTCTAAGTTTGAAATTTACATATTATATTTATTCTCCCACTGGCTAGTCTTAGCTTTTCAACACATCTACTTAAACTTGTCTTTTTCTATCACTATCCAAACTCCAGACTGTATCTATAATCTTTGCCTAAACAAGACCAAAGCTGGTTCACCTTCCTCCTCCTCTGCCTTTTCCTTCCACATTCTCCTCTTTTTTTTTTTTTTTTTTTTTTTTTTTTTTTTTTTTTTTTTTTTTTTTTTTTTTTTTTTTGCGGTACTGGGGATTGAACTCAGGGGCTCTCTACCTCTGAGCTATACCCTCAGCCCTATTTTTTTATTCTTTATTTTGAAATCGAGTCTCACTGAGTTGCGGAGTGCCTCACTAGGTAGCTGAGGCTGGTCTCGAACCCGGATCCTCCAGTCTCAGCCTCCCGAATGCTGGAATTACAAGCGTGCGCCACCACGCCCGGCTTCTCCTCTTCCTTTGATTTGGCAGCACTTTAATTGGGTGGATCCTCTGTTCGCCTATGCTTCTTATAGGTCAATGTCTTTTTCTTGGATTTTTTTTTTCTAAAAGTTCTAGGAGATATTTGCAGAATCCTCTTTTTGTGTGTGTGTGTGTGGTATTGGGGATGGAACCCAGGGGCATTCTACCTCCGAGCTTCAGCCTCAGCCCTATTTTTTTATTCTTTATTTTGAAACAGGGTCTCACTAAGTTGCAGAGGGCCTCACTAAGCAGCTGAGGCTGGCCGCCAACCCGGATCCTCCAGTCTCAGCTTCCCAAATGCTGAGATTACAAGCATGCACCACCATGTCCTGCTCAGAATCCTCATTTTTAAAAGTCCAGGGACTTGTGAACCTTTTGACTATTTTCCCTTCTCTTTGGAGAAGACATAATTTAATCATTCATATCTATTATTACTAAAGTATAGTATTGCAAAGACTGAAAAGTCTATCAAGGGGGAAAAAAATGGAAGGAAGAAAAGGGAGCATATACTATCTGTAAAATTCTTACAGGGAATTTTCCAGAGCTTCTAAAACATGCTTGTTGGGATTTAGTGATTGTATTAGGCCACTTTTCATTGCTATGACCAAAATACCTAATGCAAACCACTCAGAAAAGGAAAAATTTATTTTGGTTCAGAGTTTCAGAGATTCAGGCCATCTTTGGCTGACACTAAGGCAGAAATCATCATGGTGGCAGGTTTAGCAGAGAAAAGCTGTTCAACTCACAGCATCCCGCAAAGAGACAGAGACAGGAAGTGCACAGGGACAGGGGTCCTCCTCATGGTCCCACCAAGAATGACCCACGTCCCCCATGCCCTTCCTCTCAGCCTTGCTACATTGGAGACCAGGCTTTCAAAACATGAGTTGGTGGGAGACATTGTAAACCCAAACTGTAAGAGTGATTATGTGAGTGAATACATGATCATCCGCCCCTCCATGCCTCAGTTGAGAAAATAAATCACTGTGATAGGATCATTTCTTGCATTATCTCCAAAAACAAGGAAATTCAAAGGGGGTTGAGAAGCGGATCTTAGTCTTGCCCCACAAGCTTAGCTATGGGCTCCTCCTTTATCTCAAGACCTCCTCAGATATTTAGAGGGAAAAGAAGAGATCTCACCATCAAAGATGAAAAACAGTGTAGGTAATATCTGATTATTACTTAATAATAGAGAAAAGTTCAGCTCTCCTACAAATGGTACTGAGCAACTGGATATCTATGTGCTAAAAAGTAAACTTCATCCATACCTGAAACTTCCATTTTCGTGTGTATGAAAATTAACTCAAAATATAGCATAGACCTAAGTACAAAACCTAAAAACATGAAAGTTATAGAGGAGAACATTTTTGCAATCTTGGGCTAGGCAAACATTTCCTAGGTATGATACAAAATACAAAAGTTCAGTCTACGCGAGGAAAAAAAATTGATAAATTGGATTTCATCAAAACAAAGAATGTCTGACTTCATTCTTCTACAGATGAATATCCATTTTCCCAGGACCATTTGTTTAAAAGTCTGTCTTTTCTGCAATGTCTGCTTTTGGTGCCTTTGTTTTCTCCCCCTCGTCCTCCTCCTCCTCTTCTTCTTCTTCTTTTTTCTTCTTCTTCTTCTTCTTCTTCTTCTTCTTCTTCTTCTTCTTCTTCTTCTTCTTCTTCT
>PVLC010020403.1:0-29311 GCA_004027655.1 Graphiurus murinus | reverse complement strand
GGGGGGGGGGGTGTAAAGGAAACGCACGTGGTGGAGAGACAGGAAGGCAAGGGCAGGTGGACAAGTGAGCAGGTGGCAGATGAGCAGATGGGTAGGTGGACAGGTGGACAGGTGGACACATGGGCAGGTGGGTAGATAGGTGGACAGGTAGACAGGTGGACAAGTGGACAAGTGGGCAGGTAGATAGGTGAGCAGGTGGGCAGGTGGGCAGGTGGGCAGGTAGGCAGGTGAGCAGGTGGGCAGGGCCTCAGGGAGGAGCAGGAAGGAGCCAGCCTGGAGCCACTGGGGGAGGAGTCCAGCAAGGGGCTGATGTGACAGAGGGCAGAAGACAGCCCCGTGTAGGCAGAACACGGTCAGCAAGGAAGACATTGGAGCCGCTGAGGTCAGGGACGTGGAGGGTGGGATGACAGCTCCAGAAGGGGCTTAGAGATCAGATTGTTGTGGGATAACCCGGTCCCACTCGTGGGTCCTTGGCCTCCGTGATAAAAAGAATTTTAACACGTGCCATTTAGGAACAAAAAGTAGGAATTTATTTAGGAAAATAAGGGAAGGGGGAGAAAAACAGGTGAGCGGACATCTTTCTGTCTAGATGCGCTTCCCAGGTCCCAAGAAGCTGAGGCATGGCAAAACTCCTTCTTTTATAGGCTTTTAAGAGGGGTGGGCACAGAAGAAGTCTGGACCTCCTCCTTCTTCAGGTATAGGTGGAAGGATAGATAGGCGCTCCAAATTGGGTAGGTGGTCCAAATTGAGTCCTTTCTCTTTCTCAGGTTTTAAGATGGGTCTGCCCTTGGCTGTAAATTTCCAGTGTCCTTTTAGGCCCAGGCTCCTAGGTAGGGGGCAGGACCTAAGGAACTTCCAAAGGTAGAATGGAGGCTGCCAAGCTTCAGTTCCAGGTGTTTATATTAAAGTGATATTTTTGCTTTTCCTTCCCATTTGTCTCCTTCCTGCCTACTTATTTCTTCTATCCTACATCAAGATGAACAGATTCAGTCTCCTGAGGTGGAACAGGCGGCAATGATGCAGGAAGGTCTGTGTTTTGAAAAGACGGCCGCTGCTGCTGCCGCCGCACAGTGATGTTCTGGGAGGGGCGGGCTTGGATGCAGGAGGACGGGTTAGGAGACTGTTAGCCTAACCGAGGTGAGAAATCAACGTGGGTAGGACGAGGTGGGACCAGCGAGGTGGACACCCATGGACAGCTGAGGCTGTGGCTAGGAAGTGGAGCTGTTTGTGTGAGAGACGCAGCAAAAGAAGACTGGAGAAAGGGAGCTTAGCTTGAGCAGGTGGAAGCCGGGGCCAGGGCTCCCCTAGGCGGTGGAAGCTGGAGAAGAAGCACATGGGTCCGGATTCTTCCAGGTGTGAGCAACGGATCCAGAATGAGGTCTGAGGACCCCGGAGATGTCAGGTAAACACAGGCAGGAGTGAGGAGGCGGAGGGAGAGGGCAGGACTGGACAGAAGCCTGGCGTCTCGTCAGCCCACAGGCAGGAGACAAAACGCTGTCGAGAGTGGTCCACACCAAAGGTGGCTATGGGGTGACTGAGATGAAGACAGGAAAGAGCATTGTGGCGGGTGGCTTGGAGGTCATGGGTGACCTTGACGGGAAGGTCATTCGTGGGAGGAAACAGCACCTGTGTTCACACTGCAAGCAACTTTCCCATGGTGGAGCAGAAAGACCCCAGGGGGTTTTGGAGTGGCGGCTACCGGGAACAGATTCACATGTGCTTCAAGTCTCATGAAGAAGACCCGTGGAGCATGAGGCCGAGGTGCTGCAGGAGCAGGAGCGCGGGCACAGGCAGGAGGGTGGCTATCCACAGAGGCAGGGCGCCTCCTTCTCAGCAGCGGCGAGAGCCGAGGCTCCGAGGGCAGGAATGGACGCAGGTCGCTGGGTAGGCTGCCATCTGTTTTCTCAGGGAAGGAGAAGACAACTAGGAGCTTGTGGCGTGCAAAGAACAGGGAGGAACGAGAGAGAGGGAATCCTGCAGCCACGCACCATCCGCAGCGGCAGAGGTCAGAGATGGGTGGGCGGGGAGCGCACAGTCAATCACGCACAGAGAACGAACCGGAGAGAGGTGGGAAGGGGGTGTCCAGACAAGAGGAAAAGTACCAGACGGTTATCTTGGGGACAAGGACAGGAAATATGCCACGGAGGGTTGGAAGGGTTGTCAGGCGGTGGTGTTGTGCCTGTTCTGCAGAGGGAGCCCAATTGCTCAGCCAGTTCAGTGCCCGGGTTGCTGTTCTGGGGTAGACAGACGGCTGAGTGACACCAGGGTTAGTGATTGGCCAGGAAGGCGACAAGGAAGGGCAGAGGGGCAGGTGAGCAATGGGAGGGACCCACAGAGGTTAGGCTGGGTGGAGAGGAGCACCCTAGAATTTCCTAAACACACAGCAGAGAGAAGCTTCCCAAGCATGCAAATCTGACTGCACACTCGCTGCCTGTGGCTCCCCTTGGCTCTTAGAGTAAAGCTCCTGACCCCTGGACGGGCCCTTGTGGACGAGCTTCCTCGGATCCCAGCCCACAGCCAAGATGCGACTCCTTAAAAGCTAAAGCCCCAAAGTGATTTATTTAGAAACAGGGGCTCGATACCTTGCTGAGAGCCTTACGAAGTGGCTTTGGACCTGATCCTCCTGTCTCAGCCTCCCAAGTACTAGGATTACAGGCGTGTGTCACCACACCCAGTCAGTGGCCCTCCAGTGATCGCCCCTCTCTGCAAGAAGTCAGGAGACATGAAGGCAATACCGAACCATGTCAGAGGCAGCCATTCAGAAGAGTTCTGAGCTTTTACACAACGGCCCCTTCGTGGCTTGTTTTAACTCATAAATATCAACCTTAAGGGTTTTTTCTTTGATGGCTTTGTTTTGCTGGCACCTATGGGCTTCATGTCTGGGTCTCCTGATGAGGTCTGAAACCCAATGAAGATAGAAATGGTCTGGTTTGTCCACTCTGCGCCCCTATGCCAGCACCATGGCAGCTGTAACCAAAGCTGTTACTACTCTTTGTAAATACACAGCCTCCCATCTTCCCCCAGGCATGTGGTCCTGAGAAGAAGGACTCTGCATTTTATCTTCACATCTAGAAGAGAGTGCAGCACTTGTCACATAGTAGGTACTCATGAAACACTTCCTATATACCAAGTGAAGGAGGGGACACCTTCCCCCTCGGCCACACAGCAAGGCATTTTGGAACCACAAGAAAAGAAGTGAAATAATCCTGTGTTCTTTGAGTCGACTTGCATAGAAAATTCGAATCTCCCCAGATCTGAATCATTTCCAAGTCTCGGCGGGCATACGAATTTTCAGGAAGCCATATGCTTTGAGTTTTCACCGCGGTTCAAATCACCGAGCTCCGGATAAAACGGAAGTTGTATTTCTTGATCAGTATGTGGTCTTCGGCTCTCAAAAGAAAAAAACGCAGCGTTCCTCACTGAAGATCCTTTAGCTCCACATCTAAGCGGAACGACTTCTCCGATCTCTGAAGGGAGTCTTTGCAAAGAGTCATTGAAATTATTGACCTAGCAAATAAACAAAGCTACCCTCGACTTACATTTCGTTAGCGGGCAACTGGAGCATGCGCGCGCTGTGGGCTGGAAACGCAAACGCCCTTCCAGCTGGGAACTCACCAGAGAGCGTGCCTTCTTCAGCGGCAAACTATGTTCTCTGCCCACCGTCTCCAGTATCAAAACACACCCGCCGGGTGTTGCAAATGAGGAGATTACGGACGGAGCACTTGGGCACGTTCTTCAACAGCAACTTGCTGGAGACAGGCTGGCCGTTTCAAAGCAGCGCCCTTCCGAGCGACCCTGTCAGATGTTTCAACGTTACTGGATGGAGATCTGAGAATCCCTGATGCCACATGGGACCCGGGAGGGCATCGGGGCAGCCACGGAGGTGACACGGAGCTGCCGTGCACCCGAAGAAAGCCCTGCGGGAACAGGAAATTGCTCTTTTGAAGATGTTTCTTGTAGGTTTTTCTGCAGTTTTGTAGGAGCCACGTCTTCTGTTATCTGAGTTAACGTTACCCGTGACCAGAAGATGTAACTAGAGGATATCAAGTGAGCTTTCCAAGAAACCGACCCCTCGGCGCTCTGGTGGGTTTTTCTCAGCTTTTCTTTGCACTGTTTGGACAACGTGGGGCTTGACATTCAAGATCACAGCCAGGAGGGCAGGAGCGGCAGAGGATCAGCCGGCTGTTTCACGCTGCTCTTGGGGGACACTCGAACCTTCTTTTTTGGGTTTTAGAAAGAAAAATCCTGCTACTCATTGCCTGTCTCAGTAAGACAGTAAAACCAGAAACTTCTCATCCCAACGTAATGACCAAAACACCATCGCTCATTCCCATTTAGGTTTAGTCAGCATTTTCAACCAAAAGGTCAGATTGAAAACCGGAAGGAAATGAACCAATCGCTGATGGAGGTTGTCTTCCCTCTCCCCTGGAGTTCAAGGCTCAACTACACACGGCCCGTAATGAAGATTGGAAGAGGGGCCCAGTCAGAAAGAACACATCTCCAAATCCAAGAGAAGTCAAGGAACAACACTGCTTGGCTGTGTCTCTCCGAGGCAGTCTATTGAACCAGGCAGTCTAGGAGTTATTTTGATGGCTGTTAGTTTTATAACACCATGTAGAGTCATTTGTAGTATAAGTTCCTCCTACCACTTCCAGGGCTAAGTAGGAGGACACAATAGTTCTGTGTCACTGCATTAAAGTCACCCAAGTAAATGTTTATGGATTTCCTATTATGGCACTTCTAAAACTCTATGATGGTCGAGGGCAATTTAAAAATAAACCATTAGCCCAGTGTGGTGGCACACGCCTGTAATCTCAGTACTGGGGAGGCCGAGACAGGAGGATCGCAGGTTGAAGGCCAGCCTCAGCAACTTAGTGAGACTCTGTTTTAAAATAAAGAGGACTGAAGCCGGGCATGGTGGCACACACTTGTAATCCCAGCATTCAATAGGCTAAGACCGGAGGATCCGGGTTCGCGGCCAGCCTCAGCTACCTCGTGAGGCACTCCACAACTTAGTGAGACCTGGTTTCAAAATAAAGAATGAAAAATAGGACTAGGGTTGTAGCTCGGAGGTAGAATGCCCCTGAGTTCAATCCTCAGTACCGCAAAAAAAAAAAAAAAAAAAAAAAATTTAATTAATTAAATTAAATTAAATAAAGAGGACTAGAGGTAGAATGCCCTTGGTTCAATCCTCAGTAACCAAATAAAACAAATAACTAACTCATTGTTCATCCCAGTGTTAGTTTGAGTGTTAGTTTCACCAAGAAGGGCACTGAGAGGTTCCTGAGTGTATTTCACTACTGCGGAATCCTGTGGCACCACAACTAATGAAATGCTACCAGGCTGAGGCTGGACGCAGGAGAGAGGCTCAAGGAACACTTGTGAGCAGACACTGATTCCGTGGAGGGTGGGTCTCGAGCTGGCACACCTGCTGGGGACAGAGCTAGCATCAAACACGGCTGTGCCAGGAGGCAGGTCGGAGGCGATCCACCACCCACACGGTGAAAGCCATTTGGTGAATTTCCTCTAACAAATATTTCATCCCCCACCCAACAGAGCAACCCAAATTCAGGATTTTAGATACAGTAGAGTAATTACATATATCATACTTGAATACTGGAAAAGTTAACTGAATGTCTTGCCTCTTTCTTATTATTTATTGATTGTGGTACTAGGGATAGAACCGAGGGGCATTCTACCTCTGAACTACACTCCTAGCCCCATTTTTTTTTTTTTAATTTTGAAACAGAGTCTTGCTAAGTTGCTGAGGCTGGCCTCAAACCTGTGATGCTCCTGTCTCAGCCTCCCATGTACTGGAATAACTGGAATCCAGCACCATGCTCAGCTGACTTGTTATCTCTTAATACATTTTTCAATCAAAACCTCAAGTATTATTCTGATTTACCAGAAAAAATATTAATGAGCACAGAATTCGTGTTAAATTGTTGCATTTCATGGAGCACAATAAGCAGTTGAAATTGTATTAAGATTAGTGACTTTGCAATCTGAGAAAGTCTATCTCTAATCCAAGATGTGTGTGTGTCTCTCTCTATATATGTGTGTGTGTGTGTGTGTGTGTGTGTGTGTGTGTGTGTGTATAGTTATATATATAGTTATATATGTAGTTAATATACCTTAAGGGAGAAAGTTGTTAGTGTCTAACAAGGATAATTCAGAAAATCTCACCAGTTGAATAGAGTGTCCAAAAACCAGATGGCAAAAACCGAAATATACAAAACTCACTTCTAACATCTTAGATGTCAAACAAAATAAGGTATGTTGGTTGTATTTTTATCATTTAATTTATTGTGATTGGCAATGAGTTTAAAACTAAATGGAGTGTGGATGGGGAGAAGCAATTAAAGAAAATTAACATATTAAAAGGTGCCTGCTATGCGTATATTAAAATACATTATTCAGTAGCAAAATTTAGTGAAGCCATATTTGCCTCTGAAGTCCTTACTGTCACCATAAAGGAATTCTCTCCTCCTTCATCTGTTTCCTGCTGCCTGACTTTAGCCAAGCCATTCTGACTTATTCTGCTGATCAAACAGGCAGAGCAAGATCATTATCTATGCATGAGTGCTTTGGGGTAAAAAGCTTCCCGAGAGTAGTTCAACTTTCTAATTTTTCTAAAACAAAAGGGGGCAAGGCGGGGGGGAGAGCAACAGTGCTTCATACACAACTAATGAAACGCTGATGTGCCCAAATGAATTTTGAAAGAACGCAAATATTGCCTTGAAATTAATTATACCTCTCCCATTGTCTTAAAAAAATGGAAGATTGAAACCTGTATCTGCGATGTTTACTCTGTTTAGTTTTCAATTGTTTCTTTGATGTTTCAGATAGAAAGGTTTGCACCTGCAAAAGAAAAAAGGCTTTGAACAGATTGCAAGCACTCTGCAAACACTTCATCAGGAATGTTAGTTGTCAGCCTCCCCCAGCACAAGGGAGCCTTGATGATATCTTTGTGTGTCTTTGACTCCTTTTGATTAATAAATGCAAACAATTTTTCTCAGTAACCTCTGTTGCAATCTATGCATGACAATTAGGGACAACCTCTAGCTAAGGGATGCACTGAAGTCTGCTTCTGCTTCCTCTGCTGTAAAATAAATAGTTGATGTTTAATGCTTTTTGACAATTAGAGAATGAAATCTCTGCAGCTATGCAATTTCAGCAACTGTTTATTATTTCTGTTCCCTGCAATGAAGGATCAATGTTTATGACAATTTTAACTCCACTCTTGATGGACAATTTGATTATTTCTTTCCCTGAGTTTCATGTCCTATTATTGAATTCTTGGGTGCAAATATCATTGGCTTTTCACAAAATGGATTTGTGATGTTTCCATCAAAACAATCTCTTGCATGGGCATTGTAAGGAAGCCAAGTGTGACTCTCATGGAATATTCCATTGTTGCTTTCCAGGGCAGAGACAGCTGCCACAACTTGTGAAGTTTAGTCCCTCTCCAAGCCCATGGCCCTCCACTCAAGCCTGGCCGACGGCACCTTAGCAAGATACAAGATCATCCCTGTTGCAGTGTCAGGACACTGAGGCACAGCCAGCCTTGGCAATTGTGGTGGGTAGACTTTTCTGCCTCCACAGAGCTTTAGCCAAAGGCAGAGGTGGCAGAGAGAGGACTGGGCTGGGTCTTTGTGCATCTCCTGCAAGTGTGGTCCCCTTGGGATCCAGGATAAAGAGCAGCCCAAGACTGTGAGACATGCTCAGAGCCCGACACGTTCACAATGGTTTGAGAAGTCCCAGCAAGCCGGGTGAGGTGGCGCACGCTGGTAATCCCAGTACTTGGGAGGCTGAGACTGGAGGATCCAGGTTGGCGGCCAGCCTCAGCTACTTAGTGAGGCACTCCGCAACTTAGTGAGACCCTGTTTCAAAATAAAGAATAAAAGGTGCAGCAAAAAAAAAAAAAGAAGTCACAGCAAACCAAGGAGGCCAGGGGGCAGAGGAAAGAGGCAAAGAGACTAAGCTTGGAGATGACACACTTGGGTTCTGCCACTTTCAGGTGTGGTCTCGGGTGTCTGACGTGCCTGCGGCTTTCCTGGTTGTCCATTAACCTTTCAGTCCCTTGGAGATTCACTGCTCAGTAGATACACCGTGCATACTCACTAAGCCCTTGTAATAAGCACATCACCCAGGGCGGGGGGAAGAGCTCATGGTCCTGAGGAGAGGAGTGAGGGTTGGCAGGGGATGGCCAGGAAGGACAAACTCTGCTTGGCGGCCATCGAGAAGGCCGCCTGAGGGCTGGGAGTCCACACTGCTGAGGGAAGCCAGTGCAATAATAGCACCCACAGGCCCTGTGGGAGGCTTCAGTGAAATAGTCCCGCATCGCTTAGCAACAGGGCCATGTTCTGATGGACTCGCTGTTAGGCCACTTTGCTGGTGTATGAACATCATCAAGGCCAGGCGGGAAAGCCCATCACATATATATGGAACTGCTTATGGCTTTGAGGCAACAGACCGGCACAGAGTGTTCCTATACTCAACGCTGTAGGCAATGGTAGCACAAGGGTGTTTGGGTGTCTAAGCAGGTTGTTTATACCGCAAACATGTGAGCAGTGGTCCACACCATAAGGTGGTCATGACATCACTAAGCGATAGGAATTTTTCAGCTCCCTTATAATCTGTGGGACCACGGTCATATGTGTGGCCCATCACTGATGGAAACATCTATTATCTATGCTGCACGTGATATAGTTTCTATGCAGCTGGAACAAATTATATGTCAAGAATTCGCAGATATAACCAGGAGTGGTCGTAATCCCAGTACTTGGGAGGCTGAGACAGGAGGATCACAGGCTCGTGGCCAGCCTCAACAACTTAGGGAGGCCCTTTGCAACTTAGTGACACCCTGTTTCAAAATAAACAGTAAACTAGGGCTGAGGGGTATAGCTCAGATATAGAACACCCCTGGTTTAATCCCCAGTATCACAAGAAAAAAAAGAAAATAGCAGGTATAATGATTGTCAGTATTATAATTGGTCTCCACTGGACATAGCATTTTTGTGAAGAGGAGACTTGTCTGAATATTCATTTTTTTGTTTTTGTTTTTGTTCTTTTTTTACTTGTCTTAGTACTCTTGGCCTCTGTATATTTGTTACAAGTCACCTCAAATACCTAAGAAATTAATGTGGGTACCTTATGAATAAATGTAATTTCTTGGGATAATAAGTAGATTTCATGTCCTTCTGATGAATTATCAATTCATCTTATTTCCATAATTCTTTCTACTCAGAAAAGATAAAATATCTTTTTTGTGTGTGGTACTAGGGGCTGAACCCAGGGGCATTCTACTTCCGAGCTACACCTCCAGCCCGATTTTTTATTCTTTATTTGAAACAGAGTCTCACTAAGTTGCGGCAGGCCTCACTAAGTAGCTGAGGCTGGCCGCGAACCTGGATCCTCCAGTCTCAGCCTCCCAAAGTACTGGGATTACAAGCATGCGCCACCATGCCTGGCTAGAAAAGATAAAATATCTTAAAGAAAAATAAAATGAAAGAGTGAAGAACCTCAACTACTTTAGAGTGTGTGTGTGTGTGTGTGTTTGTGTGTGTGTGTGTGTGTGTGTGTTCCTGGGGATTGAACCCAAGGGCTTTCTTCTACCTTCAAGAGCTATGCCCCAGTCCTTTTTATTTTGAAGCAGAGTCTCACTAAGTAGATTATTATTTTTTATTTTTTGTGGTATTGGTGATTGAACTCAGGGGCATTCTACCCCCAAGCTACACCTCCAGCCCTATTTTATTCGTTATTTGGAAACAGGTTCTCACTAAGTTGCAGAGGTCCTCACTAAGTAGCTGATGCTGGCCTCGAACCCGGATCCTCTGGTCTCAGCCTCCCAAGTACTGGGATGACAAATGTGCGCCACCACGCCCGGCTAGATTATTATTCTTAGTTGAGAGGAAAAATTTCCCAAATTTTATGCCAAATAAGATTGATGCGGCATGAATAGACTACCCTCATTAGATGGAGGCGAATTCCTTTCCAGATGGTGATCAGCCCAGCGGGAGTTCAAGGTGAGGAGTGACCACAGGTAATAAACTCCTCATCCTTCCTACAGAGCTGAGGTTCTGGTTCCTTCCACACCTTGCTCTGGCCATGCCGAGCTGCTGGTGCCAGGACACCAGGTGGTCATAGAAGTGAGAGGTCAGCCAGATGGAGCCCGGGAGGTGCAGCATCTTCCTGGAAGATGGGAAGTATCGGGCATCGGGAAGTGACAAGCTTGGGCTTTCATCCGTCCTCCATGAGCTTTGCCGTGCTTGACCTTGCAAAGACCTTTAGCCTCTCCGGGGCTCAGTCTTCTTATCCGCAGAATGGGAGAAAAGAGTGCTTGTGCCACAGGGCTGTACAAGCTTAGGGCGCTTACCTGATATACAGTTAATATTCAGCAAATCAGTTTTGGGGGAAAAATGACAATAATAATACTCTTGAATTTGGCTGGGTGGGTACCAGATTCTGTTTAATGGTGTCATCTGCCATGGATGTGTTTTCGGAAAATAATTTAACAGCAAATTTAGTGGGGAAAAAAAAATGAAGTAAAAGGTTGGGATTGCTATTGAGTCAACCTAGGCCTAAAAGTAGTCTTGGCCCTGCATTGGTAACTCTGTCATAGACACCCACACTTCCTACGCCAGGGCCACCTGCTCAGGACCAAGCTGGTGCGGTTCTAGTCTCAGATCCTCTAGCAGTACTGGGTCTTGAATTTTGACTCTACCTTTCTTTCTTGAGATGGGACAAGCTGAACGGAAGAGATGAGGACAATGCTGTCGTATGAGCCACCGACCCTGGGGAGAGGATCCTCTTAACCCACGCAGGACTAGCCAGTGAGGGCCAGGCAGGCACCCAGCCCTTTCCCTTTATCCCCAGGATAACCCTGGGGAAGGAAGGGTAGCTACGACAATTCCCACATCACACCTGAAGTGGGAGCCGGGCGTGGTGGCACATGCTTGTCATCCCAGTACTTGGGAGGCTGAGACTGGAGGATCCAGGTTTGCGGCCAATCTCAGCTATTTAGTGAGGCTCTCCAAAACTTAATGAGACCCTGTTCCAAAATAAAGAATAAAAAATAGGACTGGGGGCATAGTTTGGAGGTAGACTGCCCCTGGGTTCAATCCCCAGTAGCTTGGAGGTAGAATGCCCCTGGGTTCAATCCCAAGTACTGAGGTCCAGTGAGGTCAAGGTCACAGCAGGGAAGCAGTCGCATGGAGTGGACCTACAGGCAGTTTCACTCTGGGGACAATGGTCTCAGCCAACATCCCTCTCCTCCTGGGTACCCACCTGCCAAGGTGGGCCCTGAGGACGCAGGCGGGGGCGGCGGGGCAGCCTGCCGAGGCGGCCGTTCCACAGAGACCGATTTTACTTCATATTTATGAACACTAATGCGGCGCGGACTAATATTAAATGCAGAGCAATCGATTAAAATACCTTTAGAGAAGAGAGGTAATTAAGAAGCCAGGGTGGAAAAGGGCTTGATGATTTAAAAGAGAATTTGTTGGCGTGAAAGGAGTTATCCTGGGAGCAGCCAGGGAGAGCCAGGGAGACGGGTTCTCTGTCGGGCGGAGGGCCTGTGGCTTTCCAAAGCGTTGATTTTGGAACGCGCCAATAATGGAAGAGTCTGCGGCCATTACGGATGGAGCCGCCACCGCCACCGCCACCGGCTGCTGGTGTGAACTTGTTATCGGAGTATTTTATAGTCCATCTGACCGAAAAGAACAACTGGACTGTGAAATGATAGAGCAAATAAAAAAAGCTGTAAAAGAGCCAGAGCGATAGTAATGGGAGATTGTAAGTACCTGAGCACGGAGCGGAGTGCATTAAGTGGATGAAATAAAGCCTGAAGTGTGGGTGGCGGAGGCGTGGGGGCAGAGGTGTGGGTGTGGGGGCAGGGCTGCAAGAGGAGGCTAACCTGGCCTCTACTGTATCGGTGCCTCACCCCGAAGGTGTCACTAAAACGGGCATCTGCATTGACGGCCTGGCTCAGCCCGCTTCCTTCTTGGCCTCCGTCTCCTGGCTGAGGAGCAGCCTCCACGCCCAGCTTTCGAAGGTTCCTGCACAGCCTCCCATCTGTCCAACCCCCAATCCAGGATGGGAGAGGGAATGTCAACAGCCATACCTCCATCTGCCAGCACCGCTCGCATGGCACTCACGGCTAAGGGTGGGACGTATTTAAAACTGAAATCGAATTTCCAGATTATAACTTGAATGTGTGTTTCTGAGTAAGTCTCAAAGCGAGGGCTTCCTGAGCCGATGCGTTAATACATGTATGTTATGAATTGCTTTATTGTGATCACATATGGAGTAAAATGGGATATTATGAAGATCACATGTTTTTGTTGTTGTTGTTGTTGTTTTTTGTCTTTTTTGCGGTACTGGGGATTGAACCCAAGGGCATTCTACCTCTGAGCTACACCCCCAGCCCTATTTTTTATTCTTTATTTCGAAACAGGGTCTCACTAAGTTGCAGAGTGCCTCACTAGGTAGCTGAGGCTGGCTATGAACCTGGATCCTCTGGTCTCAGCCTCCCAAATGCTGGGATTACAAGCGTGCGCCACCACGCCTGGCCACATGTTTTAATAAATCACTTATGGAGTAAAATGGAATATTAGGAAGATCACATGTTTTAATAAGTCACTTCAAGACAACTGCCCAGCCCAGGTTGCTTCAGGTGGTTGACGTGTGAAGGGCCGGTGTGTGCCCGGAGGTGCTGAGACTACAGGAGAACACGGGCACAGGAGGCCCCATCACAAATCCCCAGAGATCTGCCAATCCATGAATGTGAATGATGTTGGCACAGATAGGATGCAGACCGCCAGGGGACTCAGGCAAGAAGAAAGACACCGCCATGTCCTCTGTTCTCACGCTGATGTTTGAACTGGGCCGTCCCGGGCCTGGGATAAGACTGATCCAAACTCTCAGGCTTGGGGCTGAGAAAATGGATCCAAAACTCCTTTCCAGCCCCAAGACCCAGAGAGCGGGAGGGCGTAGGTGGAACACCCCACCCAGCTCCAGCCAACAGTGCAGTACGTTGGGAGAGTTGATCATTTGAGAGAGAAATCAAGAGATATCAAATTCTGAGCTGGAAGATGCAAAAGGAAAAAATGACGGACAATCCAGGCTCCACAACACCATCCAGGAGCAAGGAGGCCAGATGTGGAGGCTGGAGTCTCCCTGGAGGGGCCTTACCTCCTCAGGTGTCTATTGCCCCCTCTCTATCAAAGGCAGCATCCCTGAACTCCAAGGTTGGGGAGGAAGGAAGCTTCCTGGTCTCTCCCTCCTCAATCAGTTTTACTTTCCATTGTTTCTGAAACATTTTTATTTGAACACACCAAACTCCAAAAGGAAAAGAGTGAGAGCGAGAGAGAATGAATATGACTGCACAGTGCTCCTCCTTTACAATGCAAAAAAAATAAAAAACTCCGGCAAAATATTATTTTAGCTATTTGTTCTGAGATTATGCTTTCCATTTTCAGGATGTTAATAATGGACTCTGGAGGGATTTTTTTTTTTTCCCGAGCCCAATAGCAATGTTATAAAATTAAACATCCATGTGAGTGAGGGAAATTGAAGTAATTATCTTGCAGAGGAGAGGAAACCCTCTTCTATCCCAGAGTACCCTAGACAAAGAGTGCAGCGTAACTCGTAATAACCGTTACTCCAAAATTGTAGCTCCGCTGAAGTGTTAGGCACTCGCCAACACTTTGAAGCATTGCCTCTCTAAATGATGCCCCCAATAAGCATGCTCCTTTCTTGGTGGCTCTTTGGGGCCTTGTGAAGTAGAGGGAAGTGCAGCCCTGGGGTCTACCAGATAGCCCCATCATCTTCCCTGGCAATGTCCCATCTTAGGCTTCCTGCACCATCTGAGTACCTACCTGTGCTGGGGACAGAGTCTGCCTTGGCATGCAGGGACCCTGATGGGCCTATCTCTAGGAAAGAGCAGAGTTCAGAAACATCCGAACCAGAGATCGAACCAAACAAGAGCAACTCAGAGCCAGGGGAGATGGGCCCAAGCAAAGCCCGTCCCATGAGGGCTCTTTTCTGTGGCTCACTGCCTAAGGGCCTGGGTGGTTCATTGATTCATCCAGAAGAGACCTGACTCTGCTCTTTAGAGGCTGTGAAATCTTAGGCGATTTACGGGGTCTCTGTTTCTTCCCTTCTTTTTGCCAACTGAGGGCAATGGTTGTGCCCACCTCACAGGGCTGGGAGAATTAGATACGCATAGAGCACTTGGAGTGGAGTTGGCTGCATAATAAACAGTAAATGTTAACATGATGATGATGAACATGGTGATTGCATCAGCGGGGTTCCAGGGACGGAAGCAGAAGCTACGCCGGGTATTTTAACAGAGAGAATGTAATGTGAGAAACTGGTTAAATAAGCATCGAGGATCAGAAAGAGTAAAGGAACAGGGAGGCAATGGAGAGAGTAACTGCAGGAGGTAGCCACAACCCAGCAGGGACTGGGGGAACATCGACATTATTACTTATATAATTATATTACTGTGCTATACTGTATTATCCTATTACCTAACCTGGAACCTTGGAGGTGAGACTCCACAGAGCTAGAATTCAACTGCTGAGCCTTGGAGGGGCACTGGGAGAACTTCTGGGAATGTGGGAAGAAAGGAAGAAAGGAAGAGAAAGAAAGAAAGAAAGAAAGAAAGAAAGAAAGAAAGAAAGAAAGAAAGAAAGAAAGAAAGGAAGGGAGAGAGGAGGGAAGGAAGGAAGAGAGTGGAAGAGAGAGCGAAGGGAGGGGGGAGGGAGGGGGGAGGAAGGGAAGTTATAACCTGTAAGGAAAGAAACACAAAACACAAAGCACATGGCTGGGGGAACTCTAGCGGGAAGAGGCAGCACACAGAGGCAAGCCCCCCTGACTCCTCGGGTCCCTGCCCGTTTCCCCCAGTGCCCACTTGGGACCCGCTGGCCAAGGAGAATTGAGGCCTGCGGAGACCTGCCCTGTCCGAGTGTGGAGACAGGACTCCCTGCAGACACAGTGCAGGTGTGCGTGACGGCCACGAACGAACAAGATCACAGCAGGGATGACACTGCAAAAAGCCGCCACCCTCATGGAGTTTAGGCTTCAGAGATGGACAGACATTGGAAAAAACTCAGTGTACGAATTCTAGACGTTGATAAGTCCTGAGGATGTGAGTAATATGGCAAATTTGGTTGGGGGGGAGGGCTAGGGGGCCTCTCTGGAAAGCTTCTTTAAGCTGAGATTTGAAATATGGCATGAAGGTTCCGCCTACAGAACATTAGGACAGGTCGGGAAAGGAGAATTATATATATATATATATATATATAATATATATATATAATACATAGAATATATATACATAGAATATATATATATAATTCTATGTATATATACACACACACATTTATTGGTGCATTATAATCTCACATCATAATTTAGTTCAAAGTGATAAGGACAACCACGCACACAGCACTTGGCGAGTGCCTCCCCTTCCCTCCCCACTCCCTCCCCTTCCCCGTGCATGATGCTGAGATTGGAACTCACATGAACATACCATCAATGGAAGTGTGTCTTCCATTGACTCCCCCCACCACTTTCCCCCGAGCCCCCTCCATCGCTCCACTGGGGATTCCCGTCCTCTGTCTAAAGTCCCTCTTGTATCCTGATTGCTCCCTAGCTTCCATATATGAGAGAAAGCATTTGACCGGAAGGGTGATTTTCTAAGCAGGAAGCTTGGGTGTCTTGGGGGAGCTGGGTCTTCTGCTGGGCTCAGGAGGAGCTGAGAGGCGGGTGTGGACCCCTGTCCAGTCACCTGAGCCCTGGCCACCAAGGGCAAGCCAGGGACAGTCTTGCAGCTTCAGTATCCATCTTCACAAAAGAGGTTAATGTCTGCCCTCCCTTCCCAAGATACTGTACGTGCAAACAAAATCCTGGGTAGAAGTACATTTGCAAAGTGCTATATAAATGCAAGATGGCACCACCCTTGTCTAGAGCTCAGATTAATCAGTGTCTCATCCTTGCTCTGGGGTCAGGCTGGTAAAGTACACTACTGTGGTCCTCTGCTTAGAAGTTCTGGATTGGAGATTGACCCAACCATGACAGCTGTAAGTTGTCCTGCTGGCGCATGTTTGCTGACGGAGGGGACTTCGTGTTGATGCTTCTCAGTCTCCACAATCACTAATCTTTCTGCAGGAAACTAGTATTGGTGACAGCTCTGCTCCCTGGGCCCTGTATTTATTTGCTTCGTGTAGATGAGTTTTTGTCACATTTCTGCTAAGTAGGACAGTTCGAGTGTTAAGATGGAGAGTTTGACTTCACGGACACCTGTCTGTCTGTTTCTGGGGTCAGGATTGATCCATTTCTCCCTTCAGTAACTCAGAGCTGGGCCTGGTGGTGCACACCTGTGATCCCAGTACTTGGAAAGCTGAGACAGGAGGATCGCAGGTTCAGGGCCACCCTCAGCTACTTAGTAAGACCCTCCACAACTTAGTAAGACCCTGTTTCAAAACAAAAAATAAAACAGGGCTGGAGGTGTAGCTCAGAGATAGAATGCCTCTGGGTTCAATCTCCAGTACCAGAAATTAATAAATACTCAGCACCCATTATGTGTCAGCAGAGATTCTGAGTTATGGCTCTCTCTTAATAAATTTTATAGTGTTTATACTTTAAAATATTGCTGTAGATTCATATTTACAGAACTGGCTATTTGTTAAGACTACTTGCTATAGATGGATCTGTTGATAATTCCCAACACATCATTAGGAGCGCCCTCTCCTTTCAGGGTTTTGAGACCTTGGCCCAGCTACATCCATCCCTGTACCAGCAAGTTCTGTCTTACAGCATCCTGCAAGGGCCAGCGGCTCTAGGGAGAACGTCCAGTGGCCAGGGCGTTGGTACCTGTCAACCACAGCTCCCAGATGACAAGTTGGAGCCAGGAAGGAGAGCTGGGAGTTGGGCGCAGGTTAACTTGGGAAAGCCATTTTTCTGGACCCCAACAAGAAGGACTGAAACAAGACGACATAGTAAGGTAGCCATGTCTTAAAGGAGAAAGCCAGGGCAGAGAATGGGTCCTGGGTCCCTGTGCAGCAGTGGTCTTGGGGGCTCCAGAGAGGACATTAGAGCCAAACTCACAAACACAGTCTCCCCATCCTTGGGACAGCAGGTTAATGAGGGGTGTTTATTTTATTGACGGCTGCCTCCTACCCTCTTTTTGGCCACCCCATGCCTATCTTACTGTGCCGGTGGTCCCTGCCTGAGTCTCTCCTGACATCCCCGTAGCATTTTCCCCCAGCCATCAGCACCTTCTAGACTGCTTTACTGGCCATTTTGCCCGCCACACCTGAGTTGAAATCCAGATGCAGCCTCCCGCTCACCACGTCGGCACAGTGGAGACCAGACTTGCTGCTCTTTGTTTTACAGAATCTGCGGTCGGGGCATCTGCCGATTAGCTAATGGATGGTGCTCTGTCTTGCCAAATGTTAATGGTGTAAAATGTGATCATTTTGCTGACAAATGTGAACAGGTTTCATTCTGACTTGCGGTAGAAATAATCCCTCGGTTCTGCAACCTGGGAACAATAGATTTTGTTGATGTTGATTATTCCATTTCTAGCCTCTTCCAGTGATACACCGATTCTTTCCATCACAGTTTTCAGGTGATATGTGTGTGATGTTTTCTCATTAGCACCCTAATGATAGATATAATGAATTCCGTGTCTGTATTGCACCATCTTACAGCCGAAAATGAATTCGTTACAGCAGTTGCGGCAAACACATTGACTGTCTTACTCTCTCCTGCAAGGCAGATTCTTCTTTCTCTCCCCAAGTCATGAGAAGCTCAGGATCTTTGAGAGGGTGTCACCCCCTCACGCCTTATTTTATAGTTCCGTGTGGCTCTCTGGGAAAATGGCTCTGAGCATTAACCTGGCGCTATTATCAATTGTCGGAGAATTTTTTCCAGGGGAGATCATTTTATACACATCTCCACTTCCACAAATCTGTGCAAGGTATACTCCCTCTATGGCTCTCCTTATGACACGACTCTCCAAATTTTAGTAAAAGAACTGTTTAAAATTTCATAGGAATTTGGCCTAGAATTCCATTCTGAAGGAGCCCCACTGGTGGGGCTCAGCTTGATGGCCTCTAAATTAATAATGAACTCCTTAATTTATATTGCGCTTCTACTACTGTCCTGGGCCTTGGGGAGACAGAAGTGCGCAAAGCCACTCCTCGGGGAACCTGGGTCTCGTGAAAGAGGGAATGACTGCAGCGACTCCGAAACTGAGAGGTGGCATGGCAGGACAGAAACAGGAAGCTCAGCTCGAGGAACATCTGACCCACACTGACCTTGCTCCCCGTCAGGGAAGGCTCCCCTGGGGGAAGTGAGGTTGGAAGCAAGTTCCAGAGGATCCTCAAGCGTAAAACTGGGCTAGAAGATGTGCAAAGGCCCAGGAGGAACGGGGGAGCCTGAGGGTAGAGGAGCCTTGGGAGCAGGAGGAGAGGAGTGGGAGGGGGCACACGAGGCCTCCGGGTCCTGGTGAAAATTGGGATCTTTGCCCTAGATGCAGTGGAAAGCCAGAGACGGGACTGGACAGTGGAGACGTGGTTCCGTTTCTATTTCAGAAACAATCTTTCTGACTTCTGGTTGGAAATGGGACTGGGGAAATTCAAGATTGGCAGTGGGTGCCCGGGTTAGGAGGACGGGTGTCTCTGGGGGTCCAGGAAGGAAAGGATGACAGCTTGGATCTGGGGTTCAGTCTAATCCTGGCTGGATTAGGGAGAGGTCTAGAGAGCTGCGCAGCAGGGTTTGGCAGTGGCCAGATGGGACAGGAAATGTTGAGGGAAGCCGGGAAGCGCATGGCTTGTACCGATGACAGAACGGGCCACCCTGCAGAGGCCCGGGAATGCAGAAAGGTCTGTGTCTTGTGTCTGAGAGGCCCTGAAGATGCCTCCATGCACCTTTTGGTTTCCTCTACACCGTTCCGCAAGTTAAATTCACCCAAGCGGCATCGCGCATGTGGGCCTCTCATGCATATTGGCGGGCCGGCCGAGTTAAGATCCCGGTGCCCAGGGTCGGAAGCCCAGGACAGGATTCCCAGCAGAGGAAGAGGCCGCCGGAGGATGCTCTGTGCTTTCCACAACATGCAGAGGAAGCCGGGGAGCAGAGCAAGTGATCGGATGGTCACCCCACAACAGGGGCCCTCTCCCTCCTCCCCAGGCTCCCAGAGAGAATTTGGGCTGCAGGTGCTGGAGAGTAGAGGGAAGGAGTGAGATCGGCCCCCGCAGCTCCCTGATGGTCTAATTCTGGAGGTTCTTGCCCCTCTCTTTCCTTGGTGTTCTCACCTGCAAGACATGTTGACTCCGGGCAGGTTCTAGCCCCAAGGGAGAGCCTGCAGTATAGGAAGTAAGTTTATCTAGGGAAGCAGTGATAGCTGGGGTCAAGCTACGCTCTCCAGCAGGTTTTTCCCCACTGTCAAGCTGAGAACTCAATCTACTTTGCCTGACTCAGATCTTTCTTCACTTGGCCGGCACACACCCGTAGCACTCCCTGTGATCAGCTCTGAGCTCACCTGGAATCGTTCCTGGGCCCAGCTGCTTAGTTCAAGGCCTCCCCTCTGCCCAAGCCCTGCATCAAAATGGCTGCCCGGGGTCCTCTGCGGTCACCGCTCCCGCTCCCCTCCCTACGCCTAGTACATGACCCGAGGGTTGGACTTCTGCCCTGTGCCGGCTCACAGAAAACAGCCAAGAAGTGTCAACCACCAGCTGCTGGAGGCACAGAAGCAAAAAGAGCCGATTGCAGTCCAATCGCTTCACCTACATTGACACCTTCTGAAGCATCAAGAGAAGCATCTCTGGCCACCTGTAAGAAGACCCAGGGGGCCGGGTGTGGTGCTGCACACTTGTCATCCCAGTACTTGGGAGGCTGAGACCGGAGGATCCGGGTTCGCAGCCAGCCTCAGCTACCTAGTGAGGCACTCTGCAACTTAGTGAGACCCGGTTTCAAAATAAAGAATAAAAAATAGGGCTGGGGGTGTAGCTCGGAGGCAGAATGCCCCTGAGTTCAATCCCCAGTACCACTAAAAAAAAAAAAAAAAAAAAAAAAAAAAAAAAAAAAAAAAAAAAAAAAAGAAGAAGAAGAAGAAGAAGACCCAGGAGAGCAGGAGAGCAATGGCGGGCTACCGGGCAATGTCTCTGAGGCCAGGACAGGAGGCAGAAGTCCCTTAGACCTGGAACAATTTCTCTTTGGGCTTTCTGGGAGGCTTGGATGAACAGAAGCAGAAACAAAACAGTATGGGAGTAAGATTATAATAGAAACATATTTACTGGGAATAATAGCCCATTGTCAACACACGGCGTTTCACAGACATTACCTCATTTAACCCTTTGTAGCAACCCCGTGAGATGTGGAAGCTCTTAGTAGTCCCGGTGTTCAGGGAAGGCACCGAGAGGTTAAACAGCTTGCCCGTGGTGACACAGCTAAAAGTAGAAGAAGGTTCAACCCCAGGCTGCCTGGCACCTGAGCCTGCACACCGAGCGTCAGGAAGGGCGGAGCTGAGACATTTTCAGATGGGAAAAGGCTCCTCTCCAAGCCTGGGAGCGCCAGTGTTATTAAAATCAGATTCCAGCAACGCGGAGGACTTTGGTTAGAAAGGCTGACGTGCCTGCCCAAAAATGCGAGCGGAGGCAGGTTGCAGATTTCCTTTCCTGGAGAGAGGCCTAAGGGCACAGGAAAGGTGAAAGAAGGGTGAAGCCACTGGGCGAGCCTGGAGTGGAGCGCGGGCGGGGCGCAGGCAGGACCAGGCAGGCCTTCTTGTAGGAGACGGCAGGAAAGTACAGGGGCGCCCAAGTGTGGAAGGAACGGAGACGCGGCCAAATACGCAGAGCGGGTTGGAATTGGAGGGAGAGTGTGTGTGTCTCTAGAGCAGGAGAAAGAAGGAGAGGGCTGGCAAAGCTGGAATGGAAGGGAGGCGCGAGGTAGGTGTGCTGGAGTCCCCTGGGCATCGCCTGCCCAGGCCCTCTCCTCCTCTACGCTGCCAGCCGGCCAGGGAGCCTGGGCCATGCAGGGAAGGCGGGTCCTGTGCAGAGCAGCCAACTCCACGCCCAATCCGCCCTCCCTGGGAGGCCACGGGAGCCCCCCCGCCAGTGAAGGGCGAGGCGGGCACTGGAGCCATCCCATTGAGCAAGAGGGCCCGGTGGTCAGACGCCAGGATGTTGACCAGGATGTTGACCAGGCGGCAGGCTTAGCTCAGCGGGGAGGAAGCATCGTGAGGTCCGAAGGGTTGCTTTGGAATTAGAGGTGGTTCGTGTTATGACGTCATTTGGAAAAGAACTTTCTTAAATCCCCAATGTCCTTCCTGTTTAGAAACATTATGTAAAGGCCCAGAACCAGCAAAGGGAGAGGAAAATGAATTTGAGAAGAGGCAGGTGCCAGGCAGAGAGACATCCTGGCCAACAAAGGACAGGAAGGAGGGAAGAGGGGAAGGGAAGGGGCCAAGTATGCATGCGAACACACGCACACAGACACACACACAGACACACACACACACACACACACACACACACACTTTGTGGTGTCTTTGACCCCGGCAAACAGTGTTGGAGCAGTGCTTAGTTCCGGGCAGAGGTGGAAATGGAAGAAAATGTACCAAGAAATGAGAAATGTTCCATTGCCGTGGACGAAGAGGAGAGAGGGAGGAGGCACAACTGTGGCACAGGCGACCGGTGAACTAGACATTCTTTGGACATAACCCAGCAGGTCTGAGGATTGTCTGAAAGGATGGCGCCCGGGAAGGGTTGGGTTTTCATTGCTGCAGGATGAAGCAGCCGAGAGACAGAGCCGGGAAGGACGGAGGACTACAGCCACGGCTGTGACGGGACCGTGCAGAGCGAACCTCCGTGTTTGGGCTGCGAAGGAAAACCAGGTAAGGGGGAAACCAGAACAAAACAAATCGGAAACGGAGCCACACCGGCAAAACCGAACCAACAGAAACAAAAAGGGCCTTTTAAAAAAAGGTATGAAATCGGGTCAAAACAACGTCATAGCATAAGCAATATATGATGAGACTCGAGTTCACGGTCAAGCATTAAGATAAGCAACCACAGCTACATTGACTGCTGAGGTGTTGCTATATTCTTACTGCAGCCGAGCAACGCCACACCTGCCTTGGGGAGGGACACGGTCACCTGACCATGGTCACACCTCTCAGTGCTCTGAGTAGAACCTGGAACCCTCATCTCCAAAGTTGGTTTGTCAACCAGTTTTCTGCTGAGAAAGAAAGGGTGGCTTTGAAATTTGAAAATTTACCATTTTAACTATTTTTAGGCTTACTGTTTTTTGGTGACAAGTCCATTCACGTTGTGCCAACACCACCGTGACCCATCTCCAAAACTGAAACCCTGAACTTACCATTTCCTCTGTCTTTGGTCCCTGGTAACCTCACTCTGTCTCTAGAAACTTCTCTCTTCCAGCTAACCTAACCTAAAGGGGAATCCCACAGTATTTGTTCTTTTGTGCCTGGCTTATTTTGTTTAGCATGTCTTCAAGATTCATCCGTGCCGCAGCACATGTCAGATTCTCTTCCCTTTTAAGGCTGAATAAAGTCGCATTATGTGGGTGCATCCCATTTGTTTATCATTTGTAGGCCCGTGGATGCTTGGGTGATTTCCACCTCTGCAGTTGTGAAGAAGGCTGCCACGAACATGGGTTTGCAAACACCTTTTGAAGCCCTCCTCTTCAGTTCTTTGGGGTATGTATCCACAAACGGGACTTCTCAACCTCACAGTAATGCTATGTTGAAGTTTTTGAGGAACCCCCACAGTTTTCCACAGCATTGTTCTATGTTCCAAACAGTCAGGTACAGGGTTCTAATCTTCCTTTCTCTCTCTCTCTCTCTCTCTCTCTCTCTCTCTCTCTCTCTCTCTCTCTGTCTGTCTCTCTGTCTTTGTCTCTCTCTCTCTCTCTCTCTCTCTCTCTCTCTCTCTCTCTCTCTCTCTCTCTGGAGATGGAACCCAGGAGCATTCCACCTCTGAGCTGCATCCCCAGACCTACTTTATTTTTTTTATTTCAAAACAGGATCTCAGCTAGGCATGGTGGCGCACACTTATAATCCCAGCATTCGGGAGGCTGAGACCGGAGGATCCGGGTTCGCGGCCAGCCTCAGCTACTTAGTGAGACACTCTGCAACTTAGTGAGACCCTGTTTCAAAATAAAGAAGAAAAAATAGGGCTGGGGGTATAGCTCAGAGGTAGAATGCCCCTGAGTTCAATCCCCAGTACCACAAAAAAAAAAAAAACAGTGTCTCACTAAGTTGCAAAGGGCCTCACTAAGTAGTTGAGGCTGGCCTTAAACCTGTGATCCTCCTGTCTCAGCCTCCCAAGTACTGGGATTACAAGCATGGGCCACCATGTCCAACTCTCATTCTGAGTTCTTTGATAACGACCATCCTAATGGGTGTGAGGTGGAAACTCATTGTGTGAAAAGATAGAATTTATGTCTTTTAAAATCATTAGAGAATTTTTTTATTTGTATGCTATCAAATCCAATTCCTGTCTGAGAGTCTACTCATGATACTACTAGAAAATCTAGTCGCAGTAACCAGCCTTGGGCGGAATTTCACAGTTTACAAAGCACTTTCAAACGTATGGTGTATGTGCCTGGAAAATACAATAAGGCGTGAGGGTAGACGGACGGGCAGGAGCATCATCATTTTTGTCATTATTGTTGTTGTCATCATTTTAAAGAAGGGAAACTGAGGCAGAGAAAGCCCACAATGATTTCCTGACATCATGCTCTCAGGCTGTCCCACTAAATGTCAAATTCTTTCTTTCCCCTACACCACACTGTAGTTAAATCCCAACATCTAAACAAATCCTAGAAATATGGTTTGTACATATGGTACTATGTAAATATTTATATAAGACTTATGTGTGCACACGAGTACACACACACACACACACACACACACACACACACACACACACGCCTATTCCAGGCCCAGGGTAGGCTTTTAGATATAGAATAACCAACCCTTCATTGGTCAAGCAATTCCATTAGAGAATTACATGTAAACCAACTCCGAAACAAAGTAAAACAGGAAATCTGTCGATCAGTGGGAGCGAGGCTGGGCGTAAAGCGGGTTTCTGTCTTGTCGAGGGCATCCACGTGATCATGTAAGTTAGAGCATCATAGACACCGAGTATTATCTTTGACTCATTAAGTCGCCAAGTGGCAGATCCGACCAGGCCACGCAGCACAGGACAGGGACGGGCAGGCGCAACACTGCCACCGTGCAACATCGAGTTTGATGGATAAGTCAGTAGCTACTTTGGGGCCAACGTTTTGCCATCTGCTGCCCCCTCTCAGTCCCTGTCTAGAGCCCTTCCTCTCTTTTCTCCTGAAATAACAGGTATGGACTAATGAGCAGACAACAAACTAGAAAGTTGGCAAGAAGGCTAAAAATTTTTAAAAAAAGAAGAAGAAGAAGGAAGAAAAAGAGGGAGCATGTGGACCCGCACTTGGCAGGCGCTCTCTCGGGTCTGCTCTTCCCACTGGGCTATCGTCTTCCTCGGTGGACCCCGGTTCTTAGCTCCAGTCAGCACATGCACAAAGGACCCCTGAGTTCAGCAGCCTTGGCTGAAAATCGAGGGTTAATTTAGCCATGAGTCAACATTTTTTCCTGAATTTTCAGGCATGGATCCTGCAAATTCAGGAAGAATTTTCCTTAGTTCAGCCTACCTGATTTATAAAGGCACTACTTTGCTTCCAAGGAGTATAATAAATATTCATTAATTTGCAGTAATCTTACCTAACAGTTTTACAGTAGCTTCATAAAGCATAATTAAGATAACAGACCAAAGACTCTATCAATACTAGGTATTATTATCTTGCTACATTAATTTTCAGAAGTACAGTGACTAAGCAATACCTTAATCACCCAGATAAGTAGAGTTCGGTCCCTGTACTTTCCCAGGGACACTACCCAAGGGGCAAGGAGACTCTACAGGTTTTGGTATTAGGGAGCAAAGGTGGAGGAGACAAAGTCATTGTCAGCACTTTCATAGCTATTAGGAGACCCAATAACCAGATAAAGAGACTGAGGCTTAGAGAGGACACTTGCTTCAAGGGCGCACACTGAGTAAGTAACAGAAACTGAAGTTGAACCCAGTTTTCTTGCTTCCTGGAGCACTAAATCCTAAGCTCCTGACAAGCAATGTCTTCCCCCACAGTGTGAACCAGAGATCCCACAAGCCTTTCCTTCAGGAGAATTATAGGGAAATACAAAGGGTATGCAGGTGGGAAGGGTATTTCTTTCAGGGTGCAAGAATGAAGTGCGCTTTCGTGATCCTCTTCAGCGGTGAGAGAAAGGTCATCTTACAGAAAGAGCATGGCTTACTGACTTCCGGGGAGGGAGGGAAGGGAAGGGGAGGAGAGGGGAACATTCGGGTTTGGGATTGGATAAGGAGGAGTTTGCAGAAGACGGGGATGGATGGAATTATGACATGCTAGACAAGCAGAAAAGGACTCATTCAAAGCCAAGGTCTACGAGGGTATCGATTCTTGGCAGGAGAGAGGACAGAGATGTCCACCATTGCTACACGTGCCCGCCGGAGATGATGGCTGGGGAGAATCCTTCTGTCACCCATGCGCCGTGGGATTAGCAGATCCTGGCTTGTGTGTCTTGGTCTTAAGCAAGAATTCACCTATTCCTCCCCAGGGGACAGGCTGTTCGTGTATGACAAGGGAGAACATGTGATACTTTGGAAATTTGCTACTTAAGTCCCTGTTTGGCCAGAAATAATTATCCCTCCCTTTCTTCCTCCCTTCCTCTCCTCTGCCTCCTCATCTTTCTCTTTCTTTCTTTTCTCTCTTTCTTTCTTTCTTCCTTTCTTTGTCTTTTTCCTTTTGTGGAGAGACAGGATTATTGGGGGTTGAACCTAGGGGTATTCTACCTCCAAGCTACACCTGCAGATCTTTTTATTTTTTATTCATTTTTATTTCCAAAAAAAGAGACTTGTTAAATTGCCATAGCTGGCCTTGAACCTGCAATCCTCCCATCTCTGCTTCCCAAGTACTAAGATTACAGGCATGTTTCACCGCGCAGAGCTTATTCTTGCTTCTTTGAGATGCCATGAGGGTAGAATTCAAGTTCACCCATGTCAAGTTCTACGAGTTTCGGCAAATGTAACACATCCACACACAGGACATTTCATCACTCAGAAATTTCCCTGTGCTGGATGGCAGCCAACTCTTCTGCCCCCAGCCAACCTGCTTTTGTTACTGTCATTTTTCTTTCCTAGAACTTCACAAATGGAGTCCTGCAGCACGTGGGCTTCCTGGCTTCTTTCATTTAGCACGATGTTTTTGAGGTCTAGCCACGCTCTTTTGTGTCATCAATAGTTTGTTCCTGTTCATGGCTGAGTAGTGATCCACTGAACCAAGAAACTGCCCTGTGTTTATCCATGAACCATGTGATGAATGCTTGGTTCGTTTCTAATTTGGGGCAACTGAGAATGACACTCCTGTGAACATCCAGGTATACATCTTTGCATAGACACTTTCTGTTCCTCTTGGCTGGACACCTAGAAACGGTTTGGTGGAGTCCTAGAGCGAGGAGATGTTGAACTTCAGTAAAATTGCCAAGCTCTTTTCTGAAGTGGCCGTACCATGTCCGTTCCATGCGTTTGCTCCACACCCTCACTAATGGCTGGCTGTCTAGCTGTTCAAATGGCCGGTTAGTGGGATCTCACTGTGGCTATAATGTGCTTCTCTGAACATATTTTTATTTGCTTATTGCCCACTTGTAGATCTCCTTTGGAAAAGTGTTTGTTCAAATCTTTTGTTTTTTTTTTTTAATTGGGTTTTTGTCTTCTGATTTTTTTTTTTTTTTTTTTTTTTTTTTTTTTTTTTTTTTGGTTTTTTTTTTTTTTTTTTTTTTTTTTTTTTTTTTTTTTACTTATTCATATGTCAGAGTTCTTTATATATTCTGGATACCAGCCCTTTACCAGATGTATATTTTACAAATATATCCTCCAAGATTGTGGCTTACCTGTTTGTTTTCATAATTCTGTCTATTGAAAAGCAAACTTTTTTTTTGTATGTGTACCAGGGATGGACCCCAGGGGCATTCTACCTCTGAGCTTCATCCCCTGCCTTATTTTATTTTATTTTTATTTCGAAACAGGGACTCACTAGGTTGATGAGAGTCTCAGTACTTGCTGAGGCTGTCCTCCAAACTGCAGATCCTCCTGTGTCAGCCTCCCAAGTACAGGGATTACAGGTGTGCGCCACCACATCAAGCTAAGCAAACATTTTTTATTTCAGTTTTTTGTGTGTTCTAATAAGTCTTTTTAACCTGAAAGTCACATGGGTTGTCCATGTTGCTCACTTTCAAAATTTTTATAGCTCATACAGTTTTTAAGCTCATACAGTTAGGTCTATGATCTATTTTAAATTGATTTTTATGTATGGTGGAAGGGAAGGGGTGAGGTTCCTTGTTTTCTTTAGGGCAATCCAATTGTTCCAGCATCAATTATGGAAAAGACCAAAATTTCACAATGAATTGCCTTGGCCCCTTTATGGAAAAATAGTTAACTGTATAAATAAAAGTCTTGGACTATATATCCATCCTTATGTCAATACCAAACTTTTTCTTTGTGATGCTGAGGATTGAACCCAGGGGTATTCTACTAGTGAACTACATTCCCAGCCTTTTTTTTTTTTTTTAACACAAGGTCTGGGTAATTTCCTTGAAATTAAGATCCTCCCACCTGAGCCTCCATTCAAGTAGCTGGGTCTACAGGTGTGCATCACTGTACCTGGTGATACCAAACTATCTTGATTACTGTAACTCTATACTACACCTAGAATCAGGAAATGTGAGTCCTCCAACTTTATTCCTTTTTAAAAGTTATTTTGGCTATAGTAGTTTCTTTGAATTTTCATCTTTTTTATTTTTATTTTTTTTTGGTACTATGGATTGAACCTAGGGGCATTCTACCTCCAAGCTACACCTCCAGCCCTATTTTTTATTCTTTATTTTGAAACAGGGTCTCACTAAGTTGTGGAGGGCCTCACTAAGTAGCTGAGGCTGGCCACGAACCCAGATCCTCCAGTCTCAGCCTCCTCCCAAGCACCAGGATTACAAGTGTGTGCCACCACGCCTGGCTTGAAGTTTCATATAAATTTTATAATCAACTTGCCAATTTCTACCAAAAAAAGGCCTACGAAGAGTTTGATCAGAATTACATTGACTGTATAGGTCACTTTGGGGAAACTGACATCTTCACATATGGAATCTTCCAACCCATGCATATGTTACATCTCTCCTGTTTTTTTTTTTTTTTTTTTTTTTTTTGCGGTACTGGGGATTGAACTCAGGGGCATTCTACCTCCGAGCTATACCCCCAGCCCTATTTTTTTGATTCTTTATTTTGAAACCAGGTCTCACTAAGTTGCGGAGTGCCTCACTAGGTAGCTGAGGCTGGCCGCGAACCCGGATCCTCCGGTTTCAGCCTCCCAAATGCTGGGTCTCCTGTTTTTTTAAATGTTTTAAATGTATAATACCTGTGTGGTTTTTGTTAATAATATTTTATATTTTTATGCTTTAATAAATGAGCAAATTAAACCCAAAGTAAATAACAAGAAAATAATGAAATTATTTTCATTTTCCAATTGTTTGCTGCGAGTACATACAAATGCCATTGACTCTTGAATATTGACCTGTGTTTGGGGATCTTGCTAAGGTCACTGGTGAGTTCTAGGACCTCGACGGAAATTCCTTAGGATTTTCTACGTACACAATCATATCCTCTGAAGATAAAGGTGGGGTTTTTTTCTTCCTTTCCAGTCCTTATGCCTTTCCTTGTACCCTCCTGTAATTTTTAGGATTTCCAGTGCAATATGAGTAGAAGGTACGGCAGCAGACAACCTTGTTCTATTCCTGATCCCAAAAGGAAAGTGTTGGCTATTTCATCGCTAAGTCTGATGTTAGATACAGCATCTCCATAAATCCCCCTCATCAGTGTGAGGAAATTTCATTCCTTTCCTGGTTTTGGAGAGCTTTCAGGAACAGATATTTAATTTTGTCAACTGTTTTTGCTGTTTGCATTGAGATGATCCTATGGTCTTCTCCTAATTCTGCCGATATTGTAATTTTTAGTGATTAATTTTCTAATGATAAATCAACCTTGCTTTGGAGTATGTGCATATTTCTCTATACTAGATTCTATTTTATAATATTTTGTCAAGAATTTTTGCTTTTATGTTTACACATGCTACTGGTTCATGGGACCCCCTCCTCCTCCTCCTCCTCCTCCTCCTCCTCCTCCTC